>VYZR01111144.1:0-10769 GCA_013400675.1 Oxylabes madagascariensis | reverse complement strand
AAAAGAGGCAGATGATTTGCTCAGTGTCCTGGAAGAGAAGAGTTCTGGAATTGTCTGCCCAGTATCCAATTGCAGAGGAGCTCTGGAATTGTCTGCCCAGTGTCCTGCAGGAGAGGAGCTCCAGAGTGGGAGCTGCTGCCTATGGAGGTGGATGCTGAATTGATGCTGCACCCTGCGAAGCTCTAATTCAGATCCAATTCTCTGTTTAGCAGTGTTGAGGCCGGGAGTGAAGGATTTATTCCTGACAGTTTCCCTCCCTGGATGCAGGTTTGGATCTGATGGCAGCAGAGGCTTCCCGCTGGAATAAGTGAGGATTAAAATCCCGAATGAATTGCTGTGGAAAGTGCCCTTTCCTGAGGCACCGTGTTTGATGGCAATGATAACACCCCTCTGGATCATCATGGTGATGCTTTGCATGTCTTTGGCACCTTTCATCTCAAGGTTTCAAAGTGTTTTACAAACATAATGAATCATGAATCACGCCTCCTGTGAAGGGAATGAATGACAAGTCTCATTAGAACTGCTTTGTTTTCGAGGCCAATTTTTAGCTTTTTTTAAAATAGAGTTATGGCATTTTGTTTGTTGAGGTGGCAGTGCATAAGTTTTTAATACATTGGCAAGTCTGTAGCTTCATTAGATTAAATTTAATTTAAATTAGTCATTCTTCCCTTTCCTTGATGTCGATCATCATTCTGTAGATTAAAACAACTGGAATGTGATTAGACTTGCAAGTTTTCTTTCCACTTGCCACTGCTAATATTCTAAAATATTTCCAAAAATACTTTGGAAATATTTCTTTCTTTGGACAAAATGTCTTCATCTTTAGAAAGAAGATGCGTAACTCTTAGAGTCAGAGAACCACAGAATGGTTTGAGTTTGAAGGGACCTCAAAGCCCATCCAGTGCCAGCCCTCCCATAGGTAGGGACACCTTCCAAGATCCAATCTAAACTTCCCTTCTTTCACTTTCTCTTCCATGCACTGAGACGTCTCTTCCCAGATCTCAGCCACCATCAGCACACTCAGGTCATCCCCGTACCTAATAGCTGTTCTGAGTTTTGCCCAGGAAATGCCTATTTCTGTCACTGGGGAAAGCTCTACTTTGGACAAATTAACCAATTCCTTTTTTTTCTGAGTGCAGCTCGTGGATATTACAAACCAATGCAGTTCTTTCGTCTTCTGTGGAAGAACCATACTGTGTAGTTATGAACAACAGTTAATACTCAAATTTTCCTCTTATTTTTATGCATTTCTCTAATTTGCTTGTTACATCGCATTTTTTTAAAATGGATTATCTAACCTCCTCTCTTTGCCATTTGGATGTACAGATTCTTAAAGAGCTGCTTTTAAGGACTTTGATTGCAATACAGCATTTTGACCATCGATGAGTTTTTCTGTTTATTCCATCCCAAATGGAGTGAAGATCTCGTTATCTTGAACATAGCACTGCTTTTGATAGACCCTCACCTTTCCATCTTCATCAATGCTCAGGTGCCTTGTAATCTGCAACATGAATAAGGTGACATTTGTGCTCAGTTTTGATCATATCTTTATAAATGTTTGGTTTTACATATTTTAGCTGCTGCCTTGTCACATTTCATTGCCTTCTTGTTCTTTAATATGTATGGAGATAGGTAAAAATAGGCTGTTCTTTCTTGTACTGGGAATATGTAAATTATAAAAATATACTTATGCTGGGTACATTAATACGAGAACCTATCCATAAGATCCTGGGGAACAAAGGTCATGGAAATACTTTCTTATCAAACCAGTGAACTTCATAATTTACAAGTTCAGTGGAATAGTTCTGTGCATGTCATTATCATTTTACTTGTTACCAACATTTATAGGTGTTCCCAAAAACTTATTTTAACTGAGAACTGTTTTTTTCCATTTTGGTAACTCAATGAAACAATTTAAACATTTTTTCTGTTTGAAATGAAACTCCCAAAATGTATTTACTATTGAACTAAGTGTTCTAATCTGCTCAAAGACAGTTTTAAACATTTAGGTTTGAGAAATTTAGTTACGTTTCATTTTGATTTTCATTTATAAATAACATTTTCACACATTTTGTTTAAGATATATGAAAACAATGTTTTGACTTGTCTCAAATGTTTCCCTTCTCCATTTGTCTCAATCCCATTGGCACACTGGATTTATTGTCAATTTACCAATAATTGTTGCTAAAATTTCAGTTTAATATTTTGACTAGCAACAAAGAAAATTTCAAATAAAAATACTATGGAAATGAACAATTTAAACAGAGGCTGATAAAAGGACATGCAGATTCGGGCCCAAATTGCACAAGGCACTGAATATTTTGGACTGAAAAGAAGCATCCCTGTTATTAATTGGGGTTTAATTGGAAAAGCTGAAGTGCCAAATGCTTTGAGAGGTGAGATACTGGGTGCCATGAGGGCTCTTTGATTTAGGACAGGAAGGTGAAATGCATGGTGGCCATGGGTATAACTGCAAATAATGCAGAAATATTGACATTTAATGGATTACTCAGGAATGTCATGTGGGACATGCTCCAGTACCTGCCATACTCTTGTTGGGATTGTTATTATAATGAATGTAAAATGCCATTTTCTATTTCCTAGTGGCAGATTTGTTTCTGAAGAATGAAGTTATATTGACATCTGAATATTTTCTTTGGCCTTTTACAGCAGGCTCTGCCCCTTTTTTTTGTCTGATTTCATGGTGTAATTACTCTGAGCAATAAAATTAAACTATTTTACTTGCATGTGTATTTCAGTTCCATTTTATTCCAGAAAAAGTACTACATAATTGTATAAAATTTGATCTAGGTCACTGTTGCATCATAAAACACAAACAATAAAAATATCACTGGTGAATTGGAGAAGATGCTTTATTTAAAAGGATTTTCCTCAGCCAAATTTCAGGCCAGTAGAATTCAGGGACTTCTTCAAATTAGCCCATTATATAATGTTTCATGTTTAATGTATCATGTCTGTATGTAGTTTAGATTATTTAAAATTATTCTCTTGGTATCTTTAAAATCTGCATACTTTAGTTACTACAGCACATCCCTGAAGAGGATGATTTACAGTGCTTGATTTTCAGGGTTAAAGGTACAAAAAAATTTGTATGTCTGCTTTGTGTGTATTTTATTCAATTCTTTGGTGTACAGAACCATTACAGTTGGAGTTAAAAAGCATCTGTAGATCTGCTCAACTTGATTTCTGGTCAGCTTGTGCATGGGTACATAAGGAAATTATGTATGCTCAGAAGTGCACACATAATTTGAGAGTGGAGGATTAATTTCTTCTTATGTCTCTTACCCATAGACCAGCACCAAACCAGGCTTCACTCTTTGTTTATCAGTTCTTTGGGATTCTTATTTATCCAAGACAATTCATCAACCGAGCCTATGACTTTCAAAGTATCAGAAGATGGATATGGTGTCCTCTTATGGCAGATGAGAAATTAATTTGAGTGAAATGAAACTCATCCTCTGTTTCAAGAATTACAGATTGGATTGTTGCACTCTCGCTGATGCTCTGAGAGCTCCTTGTAAATTGTACCTGCAGACACCCAAGGGCACAGGCTTCCAGGCAAAAGTTAGTTTTTTCCATCAAATTCTGTAGAAATCTGTGGACGCTGAATGCGAGAAGATCAGGCAGGCAACAGCACAGTGTCTGTGTGAAACTAAGCCACATAACTTTCTCACACTGGCCTGAGAAACTGGCCTGAGAAATTGTGAGGAGGAACTCAGACAGTCCTTGGAGAAGGAAAACAACCTTTGCAGGTGCTGTTTGTCTCCTTGTTGCTTACTTGCAAGAAACAGTCAAGGGGTGTTGTTCCTAACTGTCCAATGATGGTGATGTGTTGGTTTGATGGCCAATGAAGTTTGACCTTTACGGACCTTTTCGGGACTGTCTATAAAAAGGGATCTTGAATAAAACATGCTCTCTTCTGCAACTAAGCTTGGAGAGTCTGCGTGTCATTTTTTCACAGTTCCTAATACAGTGCGGCAGAAATCCTGTTTAATGAATGAAGGAAAAGCTAGACGGGGCATCAAGGTTGAAATCAACATTCAGACATGGAAATGCTGAGTATTAGTCATGTGTCTGGGAAAAAGAAAAACAACCCAGACCAAAGTATTTAAAAGTTTTCTGAGTTCTTTCAGCACGAGTCTGTCTTGAACAGGGGTCAGGCAGCTGAATGATATCAAAATCTGATATCTGTGCTTTAAACCTAGACTCAAAGTTTTACTGAATAAGTGACCAGAGCATAAACCTATCCAAAATCTGAGTAGAATTAATCCAGGATCGCCGCTGTGCTCCCAGAAATGCTCTCAGATCTCCCTTTCCTCATGGCCTCCCTTGTTCTGTTACTCTCCCAGGATGTTCAGCTCCTCTGCCAACTTCCAGGTCCTTAAAACAGGTTCTTTTGGCAGCTGCAAATGCTCTTATCAGCAACTGCATTTGAAATTTATCCAACTCTCAGACAGTTGTAAAATCTTGCAAATTGAAAATCCTTGGATCTCCTGGGAAATTGCTGTTTAAGATCATGTTTAATCTCCTTTTAATATCCTCTCAGCAGTTTGATCCTGATCCTACAGTGATGTAAATTCAAAGTGACTATCCCGAAGTCAATGTAAAATCTAAGTAAGCCAATGGTGTTATTTTGGATTTATGGCATGAGAACGGAATCTGGCATGGCTTCCTTATTTTTTAGCTCGTTGAGGGAGCTAGTGGGAAAGTTTCTGAATCCTATGCTCTTTTTCCTTCATCATTACCAGACAAAAGGTTTGTTTTCTTTTTTTGAGCTTGACCTGAAGACTTGTGACATTAATAATTAATCAATCATGTTCTCTAACTTCTTTGTCTCATTTTTTTTGCTGCTTTATTTTGCAATTCTCCTACAGAGTCTTTTTCAGCTACCTTATCAACAGAACAGATGCTGAAATGGTACAGGGACAGTATTAATTTGATTGCATGAATCACTGCAATGAAAGAAAAATAATCTCCCTTTTCACTGGATGATCAGGAGCTTCAAACATTCAGGCATATTTTTCTAACCTTGGTTTTGTTGGACAACTGTAACCATCCTCATTACTAATTTTAATATTACAATTAAAAGTCAAAAATGTCCCAAGATCCAGGCTTTACATGTATTAATATGTGTAACTCCTGGGGACATAGGGGTGTTATTTATCAATATTGTATTTAAATTCTCTGTTTCTGATATTCTTAAGTCCAATTTTCAAATAGTGTGCTCTACAAGTAGTGCAGTCCAATTATATCTTCAAAACAATGACAAGTTGCATTATTGAACCAAAAAAGAAAACATATAGGCCTGTGTATTTTATTATGACACCATAAAAATCACAGAGTGGTAGAATGGTTTGGGCTGGAGGGACCTCAAAGCCCATCCAGTGCCACCCCTGCCATGGGCAGGGACACCTTCCACCATCCCAGGCTGCTCCAAGCCCCAGTGTCCAACCTGGCCTTGGACACTGCCAGGGATCCAAGGCAGCCACAGCTTCTCTGGGTACCCTGTGCCAGGGCCTGCCCACCCTGCCAGGGAACAATTCCTGCCCAATATCCCATCTAACCCTGCCCTCTGGAACTGGGAGCCATTCCCTTGTCAATTGTCCCTTGTCCCTCCATCCATTGTCAATTGTCTCCCTCCATCTTTCCTGCAGCTCCCTCAGGCCCTGCAAGGGTCATGATGACCCTGAGGTCATCCCAAAGCTTCTCCTCTCCAGGTGAACAATCCCAGCTCTCCCAGCCTTTCCTCCCAGCAGAGCTGCTCCATCCCTCTGCTCATCCTGGTGCCTCCTCTGGGCTCCCTCCAGCAGCTCCAGGTCCTGGGGCAGCTCTGCAGGTGGGGTCTCACCTGAGGGGGCAGAGGGGCAGAATCCCCCTCCCCTGCTGCCCACGCTGGGGCCCAGCCCAGGGCACACTGCCAGATCCATGGCTTTGTTGCAGAAGTCCAGATGGGACTACACTGAAATAACTGACTATTAAAAGCTTAGGAATGTATGTGCTGGCTTTTTTTAACATCTTGTGGGTATGTTCTTGAAATTGGGACAGTATCTTGGTCCCTTCAGGACAGGTCTCAGTGCCTGGTGTGAAACACTGAGCAGACAGCAATGGCGGAAAGCATCCACCCAATTCTGAAAAGCTGCAGGAGGCCACCCCTCTTCTCCAAGAAGATGCTTGGGAAAGCTATGGAGAGACAGAGTAATCAATACATCCTTAAAAGCACCACCAGCTACAGAGAATCTCTTGGAGGTTTCTGCATGGGAGAGCATTGCAGGTGCTGCTTTCCATGGAAATGAGTTCATCTAGATGCTAAACAGTTTAGTGAGGGCTCCTTGCACATTCCTACACAGCAGTAGTGGAAAATGGAGAAAGATGAGGCTTTCTCTGAGTAGGTCTTATGGAAATGAAAGCATTTTCCATGGATTAAGGGCTCTGCAGATCCAGAACATATGTAATTTTCTCCAATACTCCTAGGAAAGAGCCATTCAGTTGTGTTAAATTGTATGAAATGCTTCTGTGAAGCATTGCTTTGTGTTGTGTAACCTGAACAGAGGCTGAAGAGGCCTAGTCCACGTGGAAACTCCCATTTGTTTCTTTTTTAAATGTGTAGTTTTGTTTCCTTTGTTGATTAAATTAGTAGGAAGGGTACATTGGAGTCTCAGATGGAACGTGTTTGCCTTCTGGTTGAATTTCAGTGCAGCAGCACAGTTTGGGCATGTTTTTCACGATTTCCTAGCACTCGCAATATTTCACTTGGAAAAAGCCCTGACATTGTTTGATGCATTAAGCATCTGCGTTAATCTACCTCCTGATTTTGAAAAATGGAAGGCAAACAGCAACACATCTCTGTGGAATCAACAGAAGATTTGTAGGTTTGTTTTTTTTTTTTCTTGAAAACTAAGAAACATCATCACATATATAGAACAAATAACCAAAATCAGCAAATGACGAAGCAACAGAAAGGCATTCTCATGATTGCTTATAGATGCCTAAAGGACACCACGTTTTTCCACAGAAGCTTGTTAGATGATCTATCTAGGTGAGAATTAAAGGCAAATAGATGGCTGAGCTTCCTGCATGTCATTTTCAGGTATGCCTTTCTCTGAGTGGAATTTATGACCCCTGACTTGCATGTAAATGGAACTAAAAATGCTATTCAGTATTTCATTTATATTATTGGGAAATAGAGAAAAAAAAATCAGCAGACTCTTCAAATAATTATCTGGGTTCATGCAAAATTATACCATATTATACACAGCATTTTAAAAAGATTGCACTGTATGATTGATGAGATTTTAAACCCTGTGGCAGATTTATAGTAAAGAGTTGCCATTTCATTTTTTTTAACAAGTTTAATAACTGAGATTGTTGTTTTGTGATTGATTCTTGTGTGAATCATCTGATGTTTTCAGTTGTGACTCATCTGACAAACTCCAAAGTCTGTAATATTTTTATCTCCTGATAAAATCAATAATAAAGAATTATAATCTTGGAGACTTTAAATAGCAAAGTAAACATATATTTTTTAATAACTTTGTCACTCCATTAAAGCCAACGTGCTTTTTCCAATAGCACATAGGTGTGAAAGCAGTGACAGCACGTGATTTATGGATAAAACTTTATAATTTTGCCATTATTTTGCTAGTCTATGCACAGTTTATAGCTGTTTGCTGAACTCGAGAATGGTTGGTCTCTTGGATCATGGCTATTCATGTACAGATGTGAAAATGCGTTTGATTATGGCCTTGTGTGGAGAGATAAGGAGCTCCCAGCTCCTGGTGCCTGGAATAGCGAGGGGACATGGAAAGAAATTGCCAGGAGCAATGTGAAATACTTGAGGCACACGCTGGGCGGGATTGACTATCTCAAGCTGTGGGCATTAAGTGAAGAAAGATCTCTGTGCTAAATAAGTGCGACTGCCCAGCGCTCATCAGCACAGGATGGTGAGCAGGGAGATTCCAGGGACAGCACTCTCCTTCAAATCTTCCTGGCCACAGCCAGGGCTGTTCACAAACTGATGGTTGGTGTGCCCCATACACTTCCCAGCAGAAGTACACGCTAACAAATCAAACTTGACTTCTCCAGACAAAACAGGAAAATGGACAAAAATGAAACATTGTGAAGATGATACATTTTTTCTTAGATTTTGGAAGAAATAGTCAATCATTAACTGTACAGCACATCCTGCACAAAATAACTGACATTCGGACCTGGAATGAAAAGACAAGATTATTAGCAGCTATTTAGCTGTGCTACACCTTACTGCCAGATGATGTATGTAGAAGCTGTGCATGGTCTCTAGGAAGATGCAGTGATTTTTTTTAAACTTGTTTTCTAACAAGATAAATTAATAAGTTATCAGTTGACTACATTAGAGGAACATATTTGGAGGTGTTATCCTGTTTGGCAGCCTGTGCAGACAGTGCCTTACACATGGCTGGAATCACAGAACCACGGAATTATGGAATATCCTGGGTTGGAAGGGACCTACAAGGATCATTTGTCCCTCCACTGCTGACTCAGATCCACCTGGCCATCCACCAGGACCCCCAGGTCCCTTCTCATGGCTTCTCCCCAGCCTCTCATTCCCAGCCTGTCCCTTATTGTGTGTTCATACACACAAAAAAATGCATTTCTTTCTTTTAATGCACAGCATCAGAAATAAATGAGCCTCAAGTTACTAACAAAATAATACCTTGTCTAAATGAGAAATCTATTTTTAGTATCTGTATTTCTAAAGAACTTATAAACAGAAGACATTAATACACTAAAGTTTATGAGGTCGGTCTGATTCACCCATGCAGACCTTTATCCCCTTGGATTCTTTGTGCGGCAATTTTTGGATACTGGGTTGAAGCTATAAATAGTCCATAGTTGTTAATCTACATTGGTCAGCAGACCCTTTGTAGAGAGCATTTTTGAATTACTGTCCTTACAAATAATGTTCTCTGTGGTACTCTACTTCAGTGTGGTCAAAATCACCCAGCTGGGACTTGATCCCTGTGTGGGCCACATGTGTAACTCAAGGCAACCAAAAGTGTCCCAGTTCTTCTGGAGACCTCCCAGGCTTGAGAGAGCCCCTCAGGACTGAAAAGCTGACCAGGGCCAGCCCAGCCTTACGTGGCCTTCACTGCCTCCCAGCAGAGTTGAGGAAATGTGACGATGACCCGAATGCTGATGCATTCCCAACAGTCACTTACCACATCATAAATAGGCTGAATAAAATAGGGTCAGAAGATTCAGAGGATTGTGTGAGGGTAAGATGATCTCAAAGCTCAGTGACAGCAATGTTTCACTGTCCATATAGTGCCAAACATCCTCAGATTTTATAAAAAACCATCATGAGGGAAGCTCTCCCACCAAAGCCTTAACACAAACAGACCCAGCTTTAAAAGGTTTCTGAACACTGGAGAAAAATAAGCTTTTTTCTAGTGCAGCCTAAATGAAACTGGGCTCCATTCTGTTGTATTTTGTGAGCAGGAAGGTGCTGGTTCTGTGGCCTGAGCCTGGAAGCCTAGGTTTCGCTGACAAGAGGGATTTTCATCCGCTGTTCCACTTGGGATAGGTGTTTCCAGCTGATGGTTTATCAGGGTAGTCTGTGCCCTTGCAAGAAGTTCCATGTGCACATCTGGAATTTAAAACCACACCCAAATCCTTTGTTTATGATTGTACTATTTCCACAGTTCAGTTTGTTTTTACTGTGATCGTCTTCCCACTTCAAAATTTCCTTTTCCCTCCAGGTTTCAATGCTTCAAGTTTAACCTTCAGAAAATGTTTGCATTGCTAACTTTGTGGAGATTCTGTATCAGTTATTTTGTGTATATTTGTTTTAACCTCAATGGTTTTGCCTTTGTTTTAACCTTTTCAAGTAAACACATGTTGTTGTATTCTTATATTTCTACAAGGAAGACATTTGTTACTGGAAGAAATGGCTTTAGGTAGCAGCTGCTTTGAGCTGTTCATTATTTATGGTGTAAAAGCTTTGCTTCCTCGCCACAAGAAAAACACTTTTGTTAGTTATACTCTTTTTACACACTTGTCTTCTCACTGGGCTGGCGTTGTGGCTTTAATTAATTTTCCTGGGTTTGGCATTATTAAGAACAAGGGTTTTTCTCTCCTTCAGTCCTGGCCACCTTTCATGTTTCCACATAAGATTCAAGTTGTGGTTTGATTCATTAGCAAAACGACACTGAAATTGAAGGGCATTTTGAAAAAACTTTGTTCTGACTCTGTGGAATATCCTTTTCTATAAACCTCTGCTTCTCCTACTCCTTCCTGAGCTCCTGCAGATAGCAGTATGCTACTCATGTGCCTCTTAAATCTCTAATATTTTCCAGGTGAGAAGAAAAGTGAAGGAAATTGCAGGTCTGTTAAAGGGAGCTGAGAGGGAAGAGCGTGTATTGGAAAAGCCAAGCAGGGCTGGGGGGGCTGCAGAAAACAGGGTTAAAAGATGGAAAGAAGTTTCTCCTTTCCTACTCCTTGTGTAAATGTGCCCAAGCGGGTGAGTAAATGGGGTACTGATAAATTCTTCTGAATTGCAAAAGGCTTTTTGCAGTTCAGTTCCTGACCTACACAGGTCAAGCTTTTTCATGCACCCCAATGCAAATGTCCAACTTAAACTTGCAACTTTCTTACCCTTATTTTATAAACTCACAATTTCCTAGAACAATGATTCAATTAGAAGAAGTGCATGTATCCCTTCAGATGCTTAGAAAACAAAGCAGCCAGCTTCTTGAAAAAAAAAAAAAAAA
>VYZR01111143.1:12734-68887 GCA_013400675.1 Oxylabes madagascariensis | reverse complement strand
ACATTTCTTTGACTGGAACTGGAAATTCTCCTGCTTTTGGTCATGGGTGAACCAAAAGCATGTTTCACCCTCCTCCTCTTCCAAACAACTTCTGAAAAACCTGAAGGGACTAATTCCAACCAGCTCTCTCTGCACAGAAGTGATGGTGCACTCTGTGCTCCACACCCAACTATGATTCTTTTACTTATGCAGTCCTAGAAGTGTTCTTAGAACCTGGGAAAATTGCAGANTCCAACACTTTCCCAAATGTCCTCTTTCACATTACCTACGCACCACTCCCATATGGCTGGGGTCTATCCAGGGAGCTGGCTACAGCTCCTCCACTGGAGAGCAACCTCAGTTAAGATTAAGTGGAACGAAAAATTTCTCCTTCAATATTGTGCAATATAATATTTACAATCTTATCATTTTTATAGTACCAACATAATTTTAGAGCTGTTGTCAGGCAAGACCAAGCAAGCAGAGTACAACATGAGTGCACCAAAGAGAAAAAAGAAAACACAGGCATATCACAGAACACAAAACAGAAAGGGTACTTGAAGCATTTTCCAACAAGAACTGTTATTCCAAGTATGTACTTTCTCTCTAACAAGTATTTTAATTTATATGCTCAGGGAATGCAGAGGAAAATGTATCCAAAAGAGACAATAACTTCATCATGTGATGGCTACAAATAGAGAAAATTTAACTTATATCAAATACTCTCTTAAATTAGAATACAATTAGATGCTGATATCCTATCACTGCCTGCAATCACCCTCAAGGGAAGCAAAATTGCATGAGACTAACAGAACATTCACTTGATTTAAAATTTACAGGAGGCTCAAGAAAGTTTCACAGGCATTTTACCTCAGAAACAATGTGCTACTTATTCTTCCTAGCAATGATTTTTTACATAGCATTCTGGGAGCAAAATGTAACTTTCAACAATAACATATTTTCTGACATTCTCTAAGGAAAAATTACTGGTTTCTTCCCTCTAAAAGGATTTCGATGGAATAACATCTGTGTTGAGATTATTGTGAATATGTTAAACTGACAGCAAGTCTCTAAGGGGCACTGCTCATTAATGTTCTGTGCATAAAATTAAAACTTGAAATATATTTTTCAATCCTTTTTGAATCATTTAAGCAATTCTCATGCAAAGAAACTATTGTGCAGCAATAACATATTTACAGAATAGGCTATGAAAGTTATTAAAATGTCCCAGACCCCCTGCCTTTCAGACAAAAAGAAAAAAGGAGACGCTTTCTGATTTGAAACATGCGCTGTATTGAAACAAAAAGTACTTTCAAAGACCATGAAGAGTTTGATTTCAGTTTATACAAAGCAACAAAATTTTAAATTGTGTTTTTCTCCTTCATCTTTAATTCATGTGGTGCCTAGGTAGTTCTCATAGCAGCAGGAGAGTTCTGTTAATTGTTGCACATTAGCATTTACAAGAAATTTTTCCAGTGGCTACAAGTGGTGGCCGTATTCTTTTAAACTGCATCAGGGCAGCATTCTGCAGGCTCTCTGCAACCAGCACCCGGGAGCTGTGCTCTCAGACAATGCCTGGGACTCAGGGATTTTAATGCAAACACCTTCTCCAGTTTGAAAGTGACAAAGGTCTCCATATCCATAGAACAAATAATTTTGTTTGGAGGGCATGTATACTCCTTCCACCAAGTACAACAGAAATAGAAGTGTATCCATCAGGTTTATTGTAAAGCAGTCTCTAATGTAAATCTTTAGTTTGAATAAAAAGGAATGAATCTGCTCAAAATCAAATAAAATTTCCAAGCACAGAAATCTGCATAAAGCTGTAGCTGTAAGTGCCATTTTATGGACAAAAAAGGAACATGTTATCATTGGGAAAACAAACATGCCCTCACTGTTTCAAAAGCCACTGGATAATTACAGCCACAATAAGATGAGAGTTCTAAATTTTGCCACAACATATAATGATTCTAACCAGGCTATTGGATTACATTCATAAATGGAAATTCAGGAACTCCAATTAACATGTTCTTGATGTGATAGACTTTAGCAGGGTTTTTTTAAATGAAACCAGTCTGTGTCAATGGGACTTCATTACTTAAATCACACTAATCATAACAAGGCAGTCTCGGGCTGTCTACATCTGAAATATTATGTAAAAACATTACAAAAAGACACTGAAGTTATGTTCAAATACTCCTCTTTTAGACTTCCACACCTCACATTGCAAACTGTGGAGCAGCAAACACAAAACTGCCAGTGCTAACTAATATTTTTTGGTAAATATTTTCAATGCAAAAGCCTAAGCACAGATACACAATTGGATATATAAACACCTCAGCAGAGAGCTTCACTTTCAGAGGTTCTGACATTGCTGATGTGGAGGCGAAGACATAAGATTAGTGCAACTGAAAGAAAATAACAAAGCTGCTCTCAAACATTTCAGATGTGAGGATGGCACTTTGGGGTGTGAGGTGCAGGCCTTGAGAAACACAGAGAACACAGACTGGTGCACCCCACTGCAAGTTTCCTTGGGGACATCTTCATTCCCCCTCCCTCACTGCTGCTACCTGCCATCAGAGGAGGGCATTTGTTCCACTTTTCCAGCCAGCCCAGTCAAAGCACTGCCAATCGCCTCTACAGAGCTGCCAGACATCCAGCAAAAGCCACAGCACCACAGGTATGTTTGGGATTTACTGGTCACATCTTGGTTTGGCAACAGAGCTCTGGGGTAATTGCCCAAATTGAGAGCATGTGCTGTTCATAGCACACATGTGACACTGCCCTGAATTTCCACTCAAAAACAGCATTTACAAACATCTCTCCAGCAGGACCCTGTGCTAGAGAAGCTGCACAACCCCCTGTGCTGGAGCTGCTCCCACGAAGACAGAATTCCTCTGTGTAACCATCATCTCCACAAGAAAACCAGTTTCTGTTATACCAGACCGTTGCTAATTCACTTCACAAGTGTTCAGAAAACAGGTACACAATATCAAGGTTGATTTAGCAACAATTCTTTAGCACTTGAATCCAAGTAGCATGTAGATGCGAATCTCAGCACATTCCATGGGAGTGGAGATGCTCATAAACAACACTCACAAATCCTTACATAGAACTCAAAAGAGAACAGGCTTTTTCCCTTAGTAATTCCAGACTATGACACAAAGTTTTTGTGTACCCATCTAGACACATTTCTCCATAAACAGGCATTATACAAAGCCTTAACGTTCTTGTATCAGGGTAGACATGTGAGATTTCCAGAAAACCAAAACTTAACTCAGATTTTCAAGATTGCAAACATTAATAAAGACAAAATTGCATTACACAATCTTCTGCAGCAGTAGAGGTTTAAGATATCCACCTACCCTGGGTTGCTCATTTCAGCTCACATCACCTTTTCCTGTCTCCATTCTGACTGCTGCCTCCATGCAGAAGCACAACTGCTTGTGGAGCTGTTCTGTGAAAGCAATTAAAACAGTGAGCTGGTTTTCTGCAGAGCCTGTTTAGTTCCCTGACTTATTTCACAGAGCAATACCACCTGTGTTTGTGTCAACACAACATCCTAAAACAATGGAAAAACCTGGACCTAGCACCCAGCACCACCCTCCTCCAAGCCCTCGTGCATTGCCCCATCATGTGCTGGTGGAAGCATTTGCACACCTACCCAGAAAATCTATACTTGAGTTAAAGCATCTCATTTTCCCCTTGGTTAGCTTTAATCCCTATTAGTCAGTACCAAGACTGCGTCAGAACACAGCAGCTCAAGCGCTTCTTTTGACTCAGAAAAGGGAGTACAGGGGCTTTAAAAAACCCAGATTGCTTCCCCAGGGGTGGAGCAATGCCTGACACAGGTGAAAGGTTTTTCAAACACCACATACTAATCTGCAGCTCTCAAGTGATGGACAAGTTGTAAACTCTTGAAGAACACCTGTGAGTTCTTGTTCAACAGCAGCACTACTGAACAGCTGAAAAGTTGGATAATTCCTAACCAGAAGATGACAGGAAGAACTGGATTTTCAGCATTTATGGCCGCATCCAGATAGAATTTACCCATCTTAAAAGCACCAAGTATTGAGACTTGGTTCTATTTAAAGCTGATACGTTGAGTGACGTAGGATCTACTTCAGCATTTGTCACATGACGACAAACGCTGTTGTCTGCAGCTACAAGATCCAGACCTTCCACAGAAGACTCTGGAATCTCAACAGACCTGTGTTCCTGTCATTCTGTATCATTATTAGCTCATTAAAATCCTATTTCACTTTTTTCTCGTACTGCAATTCTAATATTGCCCTGAGCTCATAAGAGCCTAATAATACTCATGATTAACTACTCATTTACTACACTCCCTCACCTGAGAAATAAGTGCAAAAGACTTGAACACAATAAAGTTCTTTTCCACAGTGTTAGTATCAGAAGTTTCCTCTCTCTTGACAAATGCTGGTGCAGTTTAAGCCCTGACACAGTAAACTACGGATTTGATTGTTTCATTAACAAGTTATCTTTTTCACAGAAAGGATCAAAGCAATAAGAAGACTCCTGAGATAAATGTGACAAAGCAGCAGGAGTTAATTAAGCAGGACAATGAGTAAACATTTACGGGTATGATAGGAGACCAAGCTGGTTTAATTGAGATCCTAATTATCAATTAGAGAATCAAGAAATGGCATGTAAGTGAAATATTCCATTTGTTGATACTTTAATGATTTTCAGAGACCCACAAGAGTGGTATTAATTGCTATTTTAGAACTACAGAAGGCTTTTTTATTCTCCTCTTACTCAAACAGAGGTTCTTAGTACTCCTAAAATGACTAATAAATGTATATAGTCTTCTCGTAGTCAAATATTTAAGGGCTTTAGGTCCTTTGGATTTTTTTAAAGAAAGTCGAATAATTAAACATTCAAACACACTGCCTATAAACCACTCAGCTGAAGTTAAAACCTTTCTTCATTTATTTTCTAATAAGGGCAATAAGTGTCCAGTGGTGTGAGAGTCCCATTAACTATTTCCAGGGTCAATTTCCAGACAACACGAAAGAGGTCGGGGAACCATTTAAACCCATGAGGGCGAAGAACCAGCTGGCCTTGCTCGTTGCTGAAATACTTTATCCAGCAACTGCAAGAAAATAAAATTACAAAAAAAAATTCACGTAGAGCCAAAAATATTAATATATTGGAACACAATGAACTCTTTACAAGCTGTAAATACATTCTGGGTTCTCACATAGAAGCCATAAAGTATGTTGAGGGCTTTCTCAGAACTTCTGTCATAGGCATGTAGCTTGTAAAGGACGTTTAGCAGAAAAAGAGATCCAGCATTGTATCACAGGACTGGTATTTCCCAATGAAATAATGTAAAAATAATTTTGGTGTGTAGCAAGGAGCCAGGAATAGGACAACAGGTTAAAAAGAAGCTTTCCATCACCTTAACCCCAAACGTGCTTTCCTTCATTCAAAGACACCAAAAAGAAAATTTACCACGCACTTTCCCATGCCTCCTGAAGGGCCTCAAGAAAGAAGGGGGTGGGAATTTTTTTGTTTTTTTTCCCCTGAGATATGGCTGTAGTGCCACCGAAGAGCTTCCAAAGGACAAGAGAAAAGGATCCATCCCCTCAAAGCGTGCGGTCACTTGCCAAAATTTTATTACACGGGTTATTACACGCCCCTCTCATTACCTTGGGCCCGCCCCTCCCGCCATCTTGTGCCCGCCTGAGGGGCCTCAAGACAGCGGGGAGCGGGAATTCTTTTTTTTCACTTTTTTTTCCCCGAGACATGGCTGCGGTGCCGCCGGGGAGCTCCCGAAGGACGAGAGAAGGCTGTTCTCCCCCTCAGAGAGCGCGTGTGGCCATGCCAACACTTTATTAAACGCCTTCTCCCCTTCCCGCCATCTTGTGCCCGCCCACATCAGTTCGCGTCCCTCCCGCCGCCGTTGCCTCGCAACGCCCGGGCGGCCACGGCGAGCGCCCGGTGCCGGCGGGGCTGAGGGGAATCCTCTGTGCCGACGGGGCTGAGGCGAGTCCCCGGTACCACGGGGAGGCGAATCCCCGGTGCCGGCTGCCCTGAGGGGAATCTTCTGTGCCGGCGGGGCTGAGGCGAATCCCCGGTGCCGGCGGGGCTGAGGGAAATCCTCGGTGCCGACGGGGCTGAGGGGACTCCCCTGTGCCGACGGGGCTGAGGCGAATCCCCGGTGCCGGCGGGGCTGAGGCGAATCCCGGTGCCGGCTGAGGCGAGTCCCCGGCCCGATGGAGCCCACCAACTACGTAGCGCGGGACAATTACTGGTAACAGCCCCGCCCGGCCCCGCGGGGCTCCGCTGCTCTGCTGCTGCTGCTCCCGTCCGCCTTCCCTCCCGCTGCGCTGAAAGAGTTCCCACGTGTGTTTTTAAGTAACGTGTGCGCTGGGGAAAGCGTGCCTTGGTAAAAAAAATCAGTGCTTTTAGTGCACCCCTCCTTCTTCCCCTTGGTAAAAAATCAGGGCTCCAGTGCACCGCTCCTTCCCCGCCGAGTGCGGGGTTGGGGCATCTAGTCAGTCAACATAGTAAATGGAAGTGTATTTGAAAGGATGTTGGTGCTTACTTTTCAACCTCCTCCGCTTCTTAACATAATTTAAAAGCGGTGCGTTCACATGCAGTGTTTCAAACCTCTGGGAAGTGTTTGTTTTCCCATTAGCTCTGAGTCAGACAATGATAATTAGTACATAAAGTTGCTGTTTTGAGATGGAAGGTCAAAGATTCCTGCTAAAGTGCTGCGCTTTGTGACATCAATAGTTGGGTTGGCTTGTTGGGGTTTTTTAAATGAATCTGAGTCTCAAATATTTGTCTGTTGGTTTCAGGAAAGACACTGTTGAAAAGGAAGAAGATGCTGCAAAAAGATGGGCTGAAAAATGGGGATTTTTGAAGACTCCTATTGAGGAGGTAAAATTGAATGGCATATAATATGGCTTATAAGCAACACATGAAATACTTGTGCACAAATTTATCTGGACACAAAATTATGAGAGCACAGAAGACTAGAAATGTACTGACTATGCTTTACTCGCTGGCATCCAAGGTAGCAACTGTACTACTTCTGAAACGGTTCAAAAATTCAGTTTTCTTCTGAATAAAATACATCAAGTGGTAATTTATATGCCATGCATATTCTGATATATTTCTCTTGAGAAGCATGACTCCTAATAGTGCTAACAAGTACTAGATGCACACTGACAGGAAAATATTTCCCCTTTGTCTCTCCATATGGTATTTTAAAAATCTAGGGGAAAAGGTTCCAGCTAATTAAATTGTCAGTGGGGGAATCTACAACAAATGAAAATATTTGGAGTGATGTCTCTTCTCAGTGATGTTTAGACATTAGAATACCGTAGCACATGATGTTACATTTGGAATCACGGTATTTCATTGCTAAAGAACAGGATTGATGCAGCCCCTGCATAGTTATAAATGTAGTTTGCATGTCTTCTGAAACAAAAAAATCCAATAATTTCCAAAGCACTGAAATAAGTAATCCTGCTTGAGGTGGAAAGAACAGAAAGCTCATAGGCAACAATGAGGGGAATGGTGTGGATATCATATATTATAGTATATTTCAAAATACAAAGAGTCCAGTTTTTAAATATGCTTTGGTTTTAGTTGATTGGAGATGAAAAGAAAAAAGATGCAAAGCCCAAGCTAGAGCTTCCAGATCACCTGCGGATTCGACCTGTGACACCTGTGGAAAAATACATTAAGGTTAGAAAATGAGATTTTAAAACTGCAATACAGCAACATCTGTCTTCAGAAACCACACAAGCTCTGAAAACCAGTTGTCTTACAGAGGAGAGTCTTTAACTAAAGGTCAAAGTAAACTGCATTTGCAAGCCAAACTAGGCTTTAAAAGCATTTGTTTAAGACAAGGAATTGCCCTTTGGATATGGTTGTAATTTTTCTACCTTTATTTAAGAGTCTGCTTTTTGGCAGAGACAATACTACTGTCCTCTTCAGTACCACAAATTAATAAGAAGCCAGTTCTAATAAGCCAAGTCATAATTATTTTGCTTTATATGATTTATATGTACATTCAGAGTCTTAAAGCTGTCAAACAGCTGGAGAGTAGAATGTGACTGATGGTTTAATTTATAAATATCAGGATCACCACTGAATAGGGTGACTCCACAGGCACCTAAAGCAGTGACATTGGGAGAGGAACGTACTCACAAAAGGGGAAGCAGAATATGCTAATGAAAAGGAAGGTTAGTCCACTTAGAGAAGATTAGGGAAGTAAAGGAGATTGGAAATTCTAACTTGCTGAACTAGCTTTATTTCAAAGGATTCCAAGGTTGGGGAGATAAGGTAAGGAGGTAGTAAAAGCTTTTACTGAGATTAAATTAAAATAAAAATTAAGAGCTAGTGCTGAGTGTGGTAAAGAAATGAAATGGCATAATTTCTGCCATTACTGCTACTTGTTCTTCACTTTTGTCCCAAACCTCCAGTCTCAGTTCAGTTGCAGTTTCAGCTGAGTCTCAGCCCTGTGAGGATGTTGGGGCATTAACAAATCCTGCAGGTAACAGCTGCTCCACAAGCCTGCAGAGCCTGGTGCACATTGGAACAGAGTTTCCATTTCACCTCAGAACTGGGAGGAAGAGAAGGGTTCGCTGTGATTTAGGTCACCCTTTACATATTCAGAGTGAAGTTTCATACATCCTTTCCAGAACTGTCTCTCTGCACATTTACCTTGTGGTAACAGTCAAATCTGTTCTCTCTAGGTTAGACTAATAAAAGCTTCTGCATGATCCCCTCCCCCAGACCGAAAGTGGGACATGATTTCCTTCATTATCCTGCTCAGTGGGTGGCACTTCTGGCCATAAAAATTATCTTTTCTGAGGAGCTGCTCCACCTAAATATCATAAACGTTTTCTAATCTTGGCCAAAGAACAAAGTGAAGCAACTCTGGCAAGAGAACTGAAACATTGTTCTCTTGCTGTGTATTTCTCTGCTAAGTCCCCAGATGCTGAAATGATAGAACGTGCCCAGTTGAGATGATTCAGCCAAAGTAAGCACAGCAGTCACTGAACAGACTCTGTTGGCTTTTGTTTTGTTTCCTTTTTAGCTAGATTAGTTGCAGATTAACTTGCTGCTCACCCATCTTTTAAAGTAGAAGGAAGGTAGAATGAATAAGTAGTTCTTGATGTAAAAGCCAGCTTGGTCAGTAATATCTTTGGTATTTGGATTTAAAATAATTATTCCATAGCTGCATTGCTACCAAAGGTATTACAGCAAGGAGAAAACACTATTTCTCCTGTTTACAGAAGTTAATTAGTTTTAAAGATGACGATGATGATCTTCAGCTTGAGCCTTTTCCGTACATAATAATAGTAATAAAAAAAATCTAATAATGTAAAGCAATTAAAGCCCTTAGTATTGAGCCAAACTTTGAAAAAAAATAATTCCAACATACACTACTAAACAATGACCTGACTGTTGGTTTTAGAACGCTACAGCACAAATGTTGCATGACAGAAACTTTAACCAAAAACCTTTTCATCATTCAGTTTTGCATATGTTACTTTGACTTTAGGTGCTTCCATCTCCTCCAGTACCTAAAACTACGCAGGGATTTATTGGCTGGAGATCCAGCATTCCAGCACTGGCACTTGAACAGGATTATCAAATCCAAAGCTGCAAAGGAGCCATCGGTCATATGAAGTGACCATGTGAGCCCCCTGAGTGACATTATGAAATAAAGAGGCACAAAGATCCGTCTGCATTCCTAAGGAAATATCCTACAGTGGACTGTTGATCATTTCTGCTATTTATGTCAAAATCCACAATCATTTTGGTAAAGTGTGAACATTTTCATTTTACCTGATTGAATCTATGGCACCCAAGCTGTTAACTCTGCTTCAGAGCTTCTGCTTCAGAGATTCTGCTTGTAACTTAGAAATAACAATAAATAAACTCAGATAAAGATCACAGAGCACATACTATTTTTATTAGCACTAATAAGACTAATTTAAAAATATTCATTGGAAGTTGGAATGATAGCGCAAAGCTTTAAAATTGTCTCTCCACTTGAACCTCTACTCATAAAATACTCCTAAAATACACTGGGTTTTGTGTTGCGTGTGCTTTGCAGGTATTTTGTGTAGTTACACACATAAGTAAGTGAGTAGTTCCCAGTAAAGAAGTAAAGTACACAAAGGCCACAGTGACACAAAGTCACTTTGAAAAATCAATTTTAGTATCAAGACAGGGTTTTTCATTAGTTGATCAGTATGCAAATGGATTAAAAAGGATTTCTATCGCTTCAGTTTTGTGTATACCAGTATTTGCACCAAACAGGGAGAGATGCTCAGAGCCAGCAGGTGACTGCACTGGAGTTACTGGGGTAGCTCCCTCAGTGCCCTGGAGTTCAGTCTTGCACTTCATTGTGCACCTGAAGATTTGCCAGGATTTCTGCAAACTCGGGAGCCTCACTGAGCTGCAGCAACTGTTTGCACAGCACAATTCTAACTTGCCAAGGTGTTCAAACCAGAAGGTTGTTTAAACAAAAAAGAGCCTCCAAGAAATCAACACAGGCAGCTCCCTCTAACTCCTTATCACTTCCAGGGGAAAGGTTTTCCTCTTTAACCCTGCTGCAAGATCTCCTTTGTGTTCTGCAGCCATCAATATCTCCTGCTTGAGTCAGCACTAAGTCCTTGGCTTTCACAGCAGTCAGGCAGCAGCCAGTGTTTGTTCTTCCCTTCTTCCCAAGAAATGACTCACAATGATCAACATCCCACCTTTTTCTTTTTAACATCCATTTCCAAATGCCCACAAAATAATAATATTTTACTTTTTTCCATATTCTTTACAAATAATGGAGAAGTGAGTCATATCCTTTGGAAAGATTACCCATGAAGGAGAACACATAGCAGAAGTAACTTCAGACACTTTACTTAAAAACCAGAATAAAGAATAACTTGGAATCAGACTCTGGAAATTGAAGTTAAATTGTAGTGTAGCTACTAATCATAACCTGTGTACACTGTTCTTTGGACAACCAAGATAACTGTAAGAACAATATTTAAATTCAGTGTGCTTTCTTGTCATTGCCAGGTTTGTATCTCTTGCTTATTTTCATCATGTGGTATGTGGTTCTTCAGTTTATTTTAAGTTCATAAGATCTTATTCTTGTCTGATTTATATAAACAGGTATAATAATGATTAATATGTCATTTAGTAGAATTAAATTACATTAATTCGGGCCAAATAATAGGGTAACTTCACTGGCTTTTAAAGAGTTATATTAAAGAATCAAAGCTGGCAACAAATACCCAGTGGATGTTTGTATGAAGTGAAATCCAAATCCAGATGAGCCATGATTTGATTTTGAAAACCAAAATAAATTCTTTGTCCAGCATCTACAGTTGGACATTCCTGACTCTTATTCCAATGTCTGAATATTAACTCTGTCCTGACAGTAAGGGTTTTGCACTGTTCATTCTGTCATTTAAGGTACCTTTACTTCAGGAGATACTTTGCTAGAGACTGATTTGGGATGTGCAAGGAATATAATCTAAAATTTTAAGTCATTTCTTTATCATAAATCTGTCAGTTGTTATTTCTCCCTTGTATTCAGGGTTTTGGTGTTATGTGAAACTATAAACCTGACTATTTTTTCCCAACGCTTCTAACATTTTACATGAAAAAAATTGTGTAGAAGTTGTGGATTTGCAGCTGTCAAAGGACTGCCCAGTCATCTGCCCCAGCTGTGAATCCTAAAGGTCGTTACAGAATTATTGTATCACCTTGTTATGTTTGAAACCTGGCCTTTAATTTATGGAAATTAACCTCTTTATTGGAGCCAGGTTGGATACATAAATGCCACCACACACTGTAAAATATCACACGTCTCCAAGGTCAAGACAGTATTAGTAAACTCTGCACATACCAGAAAATGCTTCAAAACAAAATCAAATCCCTTCAAAAGTGCAACAAAAGTCTATAAACAATTTTAATTTTGTATGAAAGTGTTAGACCCGTGTTTCTGTGCAAGTCAGAGCAGAATCAAAATATGAGAACAACATGTAAGTGTATTTAGATGTCTCTGATGTCTCCAAAATTTCATTTGGTCTTTTGCAAAGCTTCTGGTAAGCACAGGGAGCTGCAGAGCAACTCCTTGGTTGACAAAAAATTTTCAGAAAGCTGAAGCCATCTGGCCTTTAGTGTTGTTTTCAGGTAAACTTTGCTAACAGACTCCTTTTAGAGAAGAGCTGTGGATGGATTTCAGAACTGCACACACAGAAATGTTACTGGATTTGATACTCAGTCACCAGAGCCAGAGGTGGAAACAGGTCAGCCCCACACCTGCCACCAAGGATGTGTCTCTGCAGGTGCTCTCCTGGGTGTGTGATGAAGGAACAGCAACGGCTTAAATGGCAGCTGTATTTGAGCTGAAGAACAATGAAATCAAAATTCTCTTTTTCACAAGCACTCACTTAACAAACAACAAAATTGGGGGACAAAAACCTGGTGTTTTGCTTCACAATGTGTTCTTTTCTGTGCTGTTAGAACTGGCACAGAACTGGCACTTGCTATTTATAATTTCATTAATGTAAGTTACTTTACCAGGAGCTCAGAGTCAAAAGATTGCTATTTATTTAAAATGCATTTTACAGAGAATAAAGACTTTTGATTAGATCATAGTTACCGGTGATTCTGAGTAAGTAGCACTACTGAGGTTGCAATCACCGTACAAGAGTTACATTTGGAAAGAACCAAAGTGAAAAGCAGCCACAGCCTGTGCACAGACAAATGATCCAGTGCCTAAAAGGGTGCTTGAAGAATGAACCTCCGTGCTCTGCATGAGACATCTCTGCAGTGACGTGCTGTGACATCCCAGTGACACTCACTGCAACAAACTCCTGTTTCCAGTTCATCCTATTGGCTGCCCTGAGGTGACTTTAGTTCTCAGATTGTTTCCTTACAAAACAGAAGATGTAGATTTTATTATTATAATTCTCAGAGCCATAAGGCTGCCCATTCACACATGTAATTTCTTCCTTTAGTGAAGGATTCTTTTTGGTTCCTTCCACTCTGTACAAAGTAGCAAAGTGACAAACATGGATCTAACAGAGTCACTGGCAACCAGAGCAGAAACCTCCGCTCCCCTGTGCAGCCCAGCCCAGGCTCTCCTCGCTTTAGGTTCCTCAGTGTGTTGTTTTGTTCCCCTTGAAGCCATGCCCTTGTAGCAAGACAGATAAGGCCCTCTCACAGGTTATTACCTTCTTCCTGACTCCTGTGGTTTTCACATCCCATCAAATTGTCATTTAGCTGAAAGCACGTCGGACCATTTCACAGGACCATACTGGAATAAATCTGACTGTACTGGAAATTGATGTTGTTGTGCTGTGAAACTGATTGGGTTGGAAGTGTACAAAACATCGTTCCTCAGTCATACACAGAAAAGACTAGTGGTATTGAGAAATAATTTTAAAACATAACAATTTTGTTAACCTCATGTGTCCTGTTTTAGGTGAGCTGCACTCTGCAGTTACATATGAGATCTGGTTGAAATTTGGAAGTGATGGGTCAATACAATGTGCTTTTATTAATGGAAATTACACCTTGTGGTCACAGGTTGTGTATGTGGAACAAGTGACTGAATTCAGCCCCTTCCCTCATATTTTTCCCCCTCACTGCTTTATTTGCTTCACTAAAGAAGTGAAATAAACCAAAAATTCACTAAATAGTGAAACAAACCTGTGGACTTCAAAGCACAAAAACAGATGCAACCACAAAGAAATAAACAGAACAAAGAATCTTCACTCCCAGCACCACACTTTCAGTTTGGTGGCTCCACTGACAGCAGCTTCCCTGGGTGCAAGATCAGAATTGCAGGTACCAAATTGGGATTAAATGTGGACACGACCCTTATCAATCAAAGTTTTTAACAGCTCTAATAACAGCACAATTGAGAGTCCCAACACAGGGCTGTAGAAGTGGCCATTTTCTCTGCTTCCTTGATAAACGGCTGTTTATTCAGTCCATTTTCCTGACTGCTTTCCCGAAAGATCCTAAACGTGGAGCGCAGCCGTGCACCCAAACAAGGCACGGCAGCGCTCGCCCCCAGCCCCGCACGCACATTTCTGTCCCCGCCTTTCCCGGCGGTGCCTCCAGGCTGCCGATGACACCCGGCTAATCCGCGATGCTCCAGCCTGGCCCGGACCCGACAAAGCCTTCTCACTTCGGCAGCCCCTCCTTCTCCTCCCGAAGTGAGAGACGGGCAAGGCTTTTATTCCTCACCGGGGAGCAAGACGCGCTCGGCTCTGCTCGTGAATCTCCTCTGTTCGCTGACACGCGTCAGACACAACATTCTCATCCTTAAAAGCTGCAGCAAAACAAAAACAAAGCAAGAGCCCAAAAAACTCCAGTGAGCTCCAGTCCCTGTCTGGAAAAAATAAACAGCCACAATGCTCCTATTGCCAGAGCCCAGCGATGTCCTTTGTTTCAGTGAGAGCTGTGTGATTTCTCTGCTCCCATCTTGGCACTACGCTGGTTAATGAACAAACCCCGCTTAATTACAGTCTCTCAGGAGGAGCTGAGATCCAACTGACCGGCATGTGAGGGACAAGGTTTATGCCTTCACCTGGACCTGGAGATCTCCCCACCTCATTTCCTTCCTGGCTGTAGTCACAGGCAAAGTTGGGATTTCTGTGTTGCAACAAAACAGCCTTTGCTGCTGAAGCCCAAGGCCTGAGGAGTGATGCTGGCTGTGCAGGACAGCAGGGTGCAGGGGCAGAGAACTCTGCTCCAAGAGACGGGCCCCGAATATTTAAAGTAGGAAAATTCACTTTAACCTACAGTTTTTGGGAGTCTTGAGCCAGGTGCCAGGTAAAGGGAACACACTGCAGTGCAAACTGGACAATAACCCAGTTCCCAAAGAGCACTGCTGATGTTTTTGTTCTCCCAGAAGCTGTGCCCACAATAATTCCAGTTACTTATGTGCAAATGAGACAAGCTCTTGGCATAGATTTGACCAAACCAGGCTTTTCACCATGCTTGTCTGCCCTTCTGTTTAAAGTAGGAGTGCTGAGCAAATCAGTATTTACTGGGATAGGCATTAGCAATGGACAGCCCAAGTCTTTGAATTATTAAAATAATTCACTTTACCCCTTCACCTTGGGCCAGAGCTGTTTAACTTGAGAGGGAACCACCTTCTTCATACTCAACAATCTCAATTAAAATGTCCTGCATGCATAGATGCAGAATTCTACTCTTAAAGGACTCAGAAAGGAGAAAGAATTGCCTAAATCTGCTTTCCATTTTCCTTTCATTTGCACTGTTGGAGTCACTGCTAATAAATCCATCCTTACCTGTCAGCAGTGACAGACAGGACCCAGCTGGTTCTGTTGGGCAGCCAAACCCCAAACTCTCACTGTGCCCCTCTCAGCTCACCGGTTCTGCTGGAGTTAACCAGCTGTTGAGGGTTTCTGGAACACAGAAGACACCAAATTACGTAACTACTGCAATTATTTGGAATGTATTTTACATTCATTTCATTTGTGTGTTTGGCAGCGTTGCTGGACTTATTTTGAAGCTGAATAAAGCACATGCAGAGTGGTCATGATGTGTAGAAGCATCCAAATATGAGAATGGCTCTTCAAACCTAGTGACCCAAATCTTTCTCCTTTTGAAGAAGGGCTCTATAATGCTGATTTATACATTTTTACTGTGGAAAAGTAGATAAATACACAGCATTTTCTTGTAAGCCTCCTGAACAGTCCCCTTAAGGGCAGATTGCAGAGTATATCCTGTACCTCAGGTTCCAAAATGTTGGTTTGTTCACCTGGTCTTGCCCAAAACTTGTGGGGTAATACAAGGAGGCATAAATATACAAAGTCTTACAAGACTATAGTCCCAGCTCAGATCTCTCACAAAACTAACAAAACAAACAATCTTCACTTTCTCTCCTGATGACTAAAGCCTTCCCTGAAAAATTACAGCTTTATTATGCATAATTCAATTTCATCAACTGCTTTTCTTTATTGTCCCTTCTAATTATGCACACATATACTTGTTATTTATTGCAATACATAAATTATGCCCCAAGCATAGCACAGAAGTACATACACATTTCTAATGTAAGAAGAATGGAAAAATCAGTCAGGCCAATCCGGGATTTATTTACTCCCCTGTCCCATTCTGGATTTGTAGGTGTTTGTACAGATTCAGAAACCACATCTGAATTCTGTCTGAATTCTCCCTTTGGTCATTAATTACCTGCATTCTGTAGTGTATCACACCAACTTAAAATGCATTTTATTTCTGAAAAACAAGGCCAGATGCACAGAAGTTTTTATGCTTCTGACAGCCTAATGATGACAACGCAGTAACTCAATTTGTTGCCTGATTTTGGCTGGGAGAGGCTGGGGTCAGCGGTGTTTGATGTGCCACATGCATTACTTTTAAACTCTGGTCATGATTCAGGACTGCAGTCCAAACTCAGACTTCAAATGACACACCACAGGATCCTTGTTCTCCACAAAGCTACAGGGGGAGCTTGGGCAATGAGCTCTTATCTTTAGACTTCAAAGGTATTGTCTGAAATGAGTCCCTGTGGATAAATCCCTTCAGGGCAGGACACCAGGGCCTTCCTGAGCCCAGCTTGTGCTGACCACTCACCCACCCTTCCCTGCAAGAACAGCTGCTTACAACAAAACTAAGCCAGAAATGTCAGGGTTTTTCCAGCACATATCGAACCACCTATGGAATATAATTAATCTCAAGTGTACCTTCCCTCTGCAAGGTGTCAGGATAGCACAGAGTCCAGAGGCATTTGTGTCCAGTGAAGAATGTAATGCCTGCAGGTCTCCCTTCTCCCCAAAGGAGAGAGACTCAAGAGGCCCCTGTACTAAATGTTTATTTGTCTGTGGTATCAATTTATTAATTTGTTCCACACTAATCATTTATCAGCATCTGGTGCTCAGATAGTACAAGGGGTCACACAATCAGCCTTGCAGCATCACCCACTGCCCTGCCAGGCATCTCCAGAGCCCACAGATGCTAAAACACCAAAGAGGCAGTGGAAGGACTTTAATTTCATCAAGTAAATGCCAACAGTGCTTTGCAGTCCTTGGCTGAGCCCAGCCACAGAACCTCTCCTAACCAGACCAGGGAGTGCTCCCCTCATGTCCTTGAGGTCACAATTTGGCTAAACAGATGCAGAACATGCCTGGCTCATTACACATGTGCATATCACATCCACATTTAGCAGCGAGGGAACAGAAGACAATCTATGGTAAAATACTGGAACTGCACTTCAAAGATCAGGATGCAATTCCACGGACTCCCAGGGTGACTTTGGCCACAACAGTCACCTCCCCTGCTTCAGCTCCCGTCTGTAAAAAGCAAAATAACCATCCCTCATTTTTACTTCATCCATCTTTGCAATTTAAACTCGGAGTTCTTTGTAGTGGTGTCTCTTTCTCAAAATACATCCAGCTCCCAGTACACAATGTCCTCCTCAGAACAGCCTTATGGAAATGCATCCAAAAAGTAAAATAAAAAGAACCATATAAAACATCCACTGATGAGATAAGACCACCAGCACAATAATGCAGTGAACAGCTGTAATCTGTGGGAGGATTATTTCTCTTTGCCATAAATGCCATTTATTTTTCAAGACAAGCTCTTCCCTTTCATAGAACAGGGAACTCGGTGTCTGCAGACAACTTCCCTTCCCACCAGTATGGTTTTTAGAGGCTCACAGTAGTTTGTGACATCAATTAGAAGATGTCACATCTTAATGACAAATATTAGTACTCGTCTGCTTGATTAACATAATTTATTTCTCCATTGGATGTTTTATTCCAGATGAGCTGCTTTTCATCCATCCATATTTGCTGGGGGAAAAAATGCATCCTGACATGCAATGTTAATGTGCCCTCAGTGCTGACCTCCTCTCTCTCAACTTTTCATTCTCACCCCCCCACGCCGTTCTCTGCAGTGCCTGAAATGAGCTCCAGCAGCAGCTCTTGGTCAAGACTCTCACACATTGGACCCCTGCCAAGGCTTTTGGGGTGTTTAGCACTGACTAAAGGTCTATTCCTGTGACACACGCATTTAAATTTAGCACTAAACTGGTGGGGAAAAAAAGAGAAAAATATGTAAAATGCCACTTTCTGACAAGCAGAAAATTAGAATTCAGTCCCCTGAGAATTAAATGGACTTTTCTGCTTCCAGTCACTAACTATGACAAGGTTAACATTTTTCAGTCTAATGACTAAGGACATTAAGTGTGCATGTGAATAAGAAATAAAATTACTGGAGGGTATTAGTGAAGTGTGTGACAACAGCCCAAGCTGACAACAGAACTCTGAGGCTGCAGATTGTAGCCAACACTGATCTTTGCTGTGGAGAACCAATGGATACCAGAACATGGGGGGCATCCTTCTGTCCTTATTATGGTAACAACATCAAAATCACAGCAAGATCCACGTCTGGGTGGAGGGAGAGCTCATCCCAAAGGGCATCCAGCACCTTCCCAGTATCCCAGGCAGGGACACCATGTCAGTCAGAGGCAAAAAACCCCTGAAGATACTCCAAAAAGAAAAAATCCCAAGTGCGTCTCTTACTTCCCCAAGGATTCTTTCACCATACCTAATTTAATTCTGATATGACACAAGGGTTAGGGTAGGAGATTAAGTTATTATTTGTGACTTGCCTTAGCTTCTGTCCTTCCCAGTTCAGTTTTCCCTGTAGCTCCTCACTGTCTTACTCAGCTGTGGCAAACAGAAGTTGTGGCTTCCAGACAATAAAGGATTTCATGGGATGCAGCACGGAGGGCTCAAAGGAAAAGAGAAGTCTCTGTGTTATTGATATGCCCTTAATGATAGGCATTAAGATACTGGAAATTTTTTAATTATTGGGAATCTTTCAGGATATATGTAAAACTGGGGCACTAAAAGGTAAGACAGGAAAATTACATTTTCAAATACCTAATTTCCTTGGTGAAAAATAAGTGTAAAATATTACATTTAGAGATATAAGTCAAGTTAGAGAAAGCCCTTTTAAACAGGTACAATTAATATGGATTCTATCAAGACAATAAAAGCTGCGAGGACATCGACAGAATTCAACACAGAGCTCTCCTTTTATTGTTTCTGCCTTTGATTTGGTTTCAAAAGCTGCTTGGCCACAACTGAGAAAAATCCAAAGCTTACAATTTAGGGGATAAATGAAACATTTAAAAAAATTTAAGTAGACATTAGGACTAAAAAGAAGGAAAAAAAACCAGAAGAAAACAAGTACTTTCAAAACCACAGAATCTACCTCTAGATTAGCCAACTGGAAGGATTCACCAATTTCTCTTTGCTTTCCTGTGGTTGTCAGAGTGCTCAACAATCCAAAACAATGCATCTTTAAATTTTTCTAGTCTGAAATCAGTATGATGAACTATTAGGCAGCTCAGTAACAGATCATGTTTGCTGTAACATCCAAAGCTGGATCCTCCTCTCTTCATGTACAAACCACCAGACACATCTCAGCCTCTGGAAGGTTTGTGCTTTGCCAAAGCAGCGTGAGAGGATTCCTGCATGTTTGACACCAATGACAAGTGCTGCACCTGCCCTCCCACAAGCTCAGATCCACGCTCCACGCACTCTCACTCTGATTACTTTTGGTCCCTGGCCTCATTACCTCACACTTCCCTACAATAAACAGCATAAGCCACTTACCTGCCTGTAATCCTGATAAATCCAAATCATTTTGAATGAGTTTGTTTTGTTCCTCTGCCCCTCCAACTCCCTCAGCCTTATTTTATGTCATCAGCATACTTCAGGCACTTTTGAAATTACATTCTGCTTGAGGTCACGGCACTCATTTTAAATCCAACCCCCCCAGCACATCAGTGCTTTAACTCCCTTCTGATTTATTTATACTGTTTATTATCAGAGCCCAATTCAATCAATAAAAGCTGGAATTCAAACACAGGCACACATTTGAATTATGCACACAAACACTCATCAGGGGGCAGAAGACAACTGCTATGGTCTAGATCATCCCTCAAACACACAGCAGCTCATAGGTAAGGGGGCTCATAGCCAGGAATTTTTATACCTTGACTTCTGCTTGACCCCAGTGGTTGTTTGGCTACTGGAAACCAAATGAATTGAAATAGCATCAGAAATTCCATGGAAGGGATCTCTGCATTTCTTATCCCAAGCCACTAGAACTGTATTTATGGGCGTTCTGAGCTGAAAGTTCCTTTATTAGCTCCTGTACACACAGGAATTCCAGAAAAACACCAGCAACCCACAGCAGACAGTCATGGCAAGCAAATGCTGCAAACAGAACAGTGTACAGGCAACTGGAACTTAAAGGGAAACCAAAGCACAAACCTCAATTGCAGCCTGGCTCAGGCATCAAACCAACCTAAACAGGCTGCTGGAAGCAGAATAGGAAATTAATAACTTTTGGCTCCCCTCTGCAAACCACCACCCTCCCTAAACCTTGCTGGTCAGCAGATCCTCAGGCACAGCTCAGTGCTGGCTTCTGCTTGCCTTTGAACACAGTTGGTGGTTACAACCCAACAAGGCTGCAAATTCAGAAAATGAAGGCAGAGAAAGCGTGTGGACGTGGGTTCTGCTGAAGAGTTGTGCTGCAGACAGAATACCTGTGGAATTGTGTGTCCCAGCTCATCTGCAGCTCCATCTCTGTCAGTCCTTTGCCACCTCCTCACTGCTCTCCCCTCTCCATCCCATGGATCCTTAGCGCCATCCCTCATAAGCAATCGCCCTCCCTGCTAATCTCTCTTCTGAAAAAGCTGTTTCTGTTTTTCCTTACTGCTCCAAGCTCTTGTGCCACAGCAGAGCTGTGCTAGTCTGCAGCACATGAGGCATGGCCTGAGTGCTGGGGACTAAATCACAGCCCCTCTGCCCCTCCTCATGAATGTGACAGTGACAAAATTCCCTCCTGGATCTTCTCTGGCCTAGAGTTATGTGAATTCCAGGAGTCTCTTTGAAATCCTGTTTTAATATTTCAGTTTATGCACAGAGAGTATTTTGGCTTTTCTATCAATACATTTCTGCTTGGTAACTCCCAGTTTGAATGCTGATTGTGTTTTGCATAAATTAACTAAATTGCAGCCCTTCTGTTTCATCGGTACTTTTTGTCTGCTTCCATCAGGAACAATGTCAGGGAGATTGCAAGTTGACTACAATTCTCTTTCCTAAGCAAGAGGAAAACATGTAAGAGCCCAATCAGCACCAGTTTCCTGATGTCTGTTGGGCTTTAAAAGCTGTATTGTACTCTGGCATTTAACAATTTCTGTTCATTTGGTTCACTTTAAGAAGGGAATGCAACAATTGCCACAGTGTTCTGAACCTCTGGCGTCTATTGATAAATATGGAACAGGTGTAACAACAGCTTCTTTTTCTTTCTCCTTAAAAATTCCCTGAGCTAAAAAGTTGTTTGTGCAATGCCAAAGCAAGGACAGGTCTCTGCTCCCAAGTTCCAACACTCAGCTTCCATGGGGAGATGTGCAGCAAACTGGATTTCACAGATAAGACAAGACCAACCATGGTGTGAAGCTGCCAAGAGAACACAAAACTCTGCTCAGGTGCTGCCTGAGCCTGGAAGGAGGCTTCCCTTTAAGATCCATATCCTCAGAAGCAGGGGAAGTTCCAGCAATTGATGGCATATTTTAAAGATTCTTTTACTACACAGCATGAAGAATTCCACATTCAGCCCTGGTCTGACAGCCAACAGTGTTTACACCTGGGATGGGTTTCATTAACCAAGAAATGCACCCACATCTCACCCCTAACAAAAACCAGTTACAACAAGTTGGTTTATAAAACAGTCACAGGATTTATTGAGATAAATACAAATAGGAAGTTACATAGATTCTTTATTCTGACAAATGAATGACACTTCCAGAGTGTCCCCACTTAACTGGGCTCTAAACACACCGTGCACTGACACAGCTGCCACGTGCTCATCCCACCAGGGCCACCAGTGAGGCTCAGACCTAAGCAACATGACCAACATGCTTTGGATTACAAGTGCTGGATCATTCCCTACAGCATCCCAGCAATATTGCACCAACTACTGTTATTGTCACGTTCCTTAGCTAGAAATGCTGAAAAGTGACATTCCTGCTGCTGCTGTGAAAGTGGATGGACTACCTAACTTAGCTCCACCTGGCTTTTTAAATACATATTTTTGCATAATTTAAACAACCCAGAGAAATGCACGTGAACACACTCATTGCATACATTTGTCTAGGACAAGACGTAAAGTGCGGCCTTTAGTCATGCTGAAATCATTTCTAGTTTAAAACTAAACCAAAAAGACAAACTTGCAGAGGGTAAATCTGGGTAACAGACCTGCACATTGGCTACAAAAACCCCACCCCAGAACTCTGCTGGCCCCCTTTAGGACATGCAACTGTGGAGTTGTAACAGGAGGTTTTAAATGTTCAATTGAAATCGCCTCATTCAAAACCAAACTGAATTTGGGAGCCAGAGAGGTACCAAAATACTGTTTAAAAACAAAGAACTTTGTTCAGCCTTTCAGTGAACTTTTATAGCTGGTGGCTTATCCTTTACACAGATCCTAGTTAAAAACTCCTACTGAACACTAACCAAACATGCTAAAACCTATGGAAGCTTTTGTTTTCCAGTGGATTATTGCAAGTCAAGGTAACTATTGAAGGTGATCTGACAAACAGCAACCTGGGTTGGGTTGACGTTCAAGGTAATTAATTTATATACACTATATTTCAAACATACTTACATATACACACACTTAAAAAAATCTGTTCAGTGCTGAGAAATTTAATGAACTGATAATAAAAAACAGAAGTGAACCTTGTCAGAAAGGTCTTAGAAAATCTGAACTGTTAGAAAATATCAGTATAATGCCAGCATTAGAAAAAGATATTAGAACTAGAAAAAATTAACTTGAGGGGTCTTTTTGTTAAGAAATTGCAATCATAAAAAGTCTGTACTGAAGAAGCACTTGTTTTAAATTATAAAAAAACCTGTAAAAAAATTAAATGTAGAATGTTGCAGAGTTTACACTGTTTGCTGCAATAGCAGTGGTATAATTCTGCCTGCAGCTTCCAAAGAGCATTTTGTGATCTTACAAGAAAACAATTTATTACAAATACTGTACATATTATAATACATGACCGTTAACTCATACAAAAGTGAGCCCTCCAAAAACACGGAACCCAGCTGAGGAGCCTCCTCACTGTACTGCAGATGAGCCACATTCAAACAAAACCAGAACTGGCATTTCTGTGAAAACCTTCCCCTATGTGAACTACTTACTGTGGAACACGAAATAAGGGCATGTATTTACATAGGTCTGCTGAGGAGAAAGGACTCTGCTCTCAGAAAGAAAGTAACTGTTATCACAGGAAACCATTTCTTTAGTATTTAAGCATTAGTGTTTGAGCAGGACAAAGTTTCAATCCACAATAAAAAAAGATACTATTTTTTTTTTCCCAGGACCCACATTATTGCAGATTTGGGATCCAAGAGAAGACAGGGTCCAGCAGAAGTATAAGCTTTATAATTTTTCTGAGGCTACTCAGTTTGACTAACACAATTCTGCTCTTTCTTCCAAGCCCCTGTTCTGACAGACAGGTGACATCCCACTCCACCTCACACGTCTCACTTGGTGTTTGCCCCAGACCTTGCCCTAAACCCACACAGAGCAAACTGTGGCCCCACCTTTCCCCAGAACATTTCTGCACTGGGGTTTTGCAGAATTTAGAGCTCCTTTGTTTCTCAGGAAAAGCTGTTTGTGGTTTAACCACTGGGCAGGTTAAAAGGTGTTTGTTAAATGAGGTGTGCATGTAAAACAAAGACCCAAGCCACTCTCTGTAATACCCTTGTGCAGCTCCAGCTCCTGTTGCAGAATTGAATCTCTCAACTCAAGTGACCTCTGCTGGGGCAGAACAAGGAATTTTCCACTTAGGAAATCTCCAGCCTACCTGCTCCTGGGGAGAGGCAGCAGCAACAAAAACTGACCTGTGACCACCTGTAAGGGCAGTCAGAAATGTTGCTACTATGACCTGTTAACACTGTAAGGGTATAGCTCAGAAGGAACAAATTAATAGAAACCTCACAATATACAAAGAATCTTGAGCTCTCTGTGCTTTGAAAAATATCACACAAAAAAAATGACCCATGCTTAATTCTAGCAGTGTAACTACTTTAAAAAATGAAATTATTTTTGAGCTTTTCCCACTGATATAGAATTAAGTTCTTCATAATTTTTTGTTACAATTCAAAACTATTCACATATATACACTTCTTTTTTCAAATAAATGTAACAGGTGTAACAGTACAAAGATTATAGTAAGAGTGAGGAAAGAATAGCTTCAGGAAAATTTGCTATAATCAGGTTTTAAGATTTAGAAACCTTTTTAAGCTTATAGCAAACTTGCACTAAGGGAAATATTTTGTTAAAAAATGAAATGTAAATACCAATTATGCTGAAACACTGAGTGTGGTGTAAGACTTTACAGACAATATTGAAGTGCAGGTAAGGTCAGAGTTATCATCTCCATTTACAAAGGGAAAACCAAAAGGAAGGAATTACTCACAGGAATCAAACACACTGCTGTAGATGAAACAAGGTCATGAAATGAAGACTGTAACATTTCTCAACATCCCCTTTCCTGCTCAAATAGGTGACAAAACCCACCTTATCTGTCCTCATTACTCACACTAACAGAAATAAGGTGAAAAACCATCCTGCTGTTCAGCCTTCACTGCAGAACAACCCCTTAGTTTTGTTTCTCAATGGTGATATTGTTCATGTTATCCTGTTTCAGTTTTATGGTGGCAAAGAAAGACACATCTTGATCTCTGTCAGATTGCAGGGCTAGAATGGTCTCTTCTGCAGCTTCTAGATGAGGATTGCCAACACTTTTAAAATAAGCTGGAATAAGAGGAGAAAAGAGACAATTTTAATCACATCCAAAGGAATAAACCCTAGAGCATAAGTAGCGCAGAAATACAGAGAATGCCAAAACCATCTGGGGCAGCTTATCCAGTTTAGTCTCCTTACAGAAACGACAGGAAACCAAGGAAGCTGACAGAGAAAGACAAATATGCTGCTCCTGATTCATCTTATTAGGTACTTAAATACTTCTAAGATAAACTCTTTTTGCTGAGCCCTAAATAGAAATATATCAATGAGCAACAGGAAGCTGCTACCGTATAATGCATTCCAAAACCTTCTCCATACTTTATTCTGAAAAAAAGATAGGAGATTTCCGTGGTTTTTGCTCTGAATAATCAGAGGGCAGCACACAAATTAGATTCGAGGTACACCAGAATAACCCAGCGTGGTGTTTTAAAGGCTGGATCACAAACGCGGAGCGACCTCGGGCGGTTCGCGGGGCCGCACTGCCCCCGTGTGGGGCCGCCCCGCACCTGCAGCCCCGGCCCTCCAGGGATGAGCATCCCCCTTCCAAAGCCACTTCAGTACACTCAAATCTGAATTTAAATCCTAGATGACAGTGAGTGATTCTGTTTCACAGCCTTGCACCGAGCTGCAAGAGCTGTGCTGGCAGAAGAGAGGAGGCTTTCCCGAGGTGTTGGATCTTTCCAAGGAAATGAGCACCGCACCTTTCTCCAGCAGCGTCTGCCTGAGAGCCTTGGCGAGCAGGACCCTGACGTTGGGCACAGGATCCGATGCGAGGCTCAGAAGGCTGGGGAGTAAGTGTTCAACAAACTGGTCCACAGGCATGCACTCCTCTTCTACTACAGCCTGCGAGACAAACACACGACAGAAAAAGCAAGATTTATGTTAAAAATACACAATTTGCCATTCCTTTAATTTCTTTCCACCTTGTCCTTAATTTGGCCTGTTAAAAAAGCTCTGAATGAGAACACCCCACCCTGTGTCTCACCATTTTGAATTCTAGCCAAAAATAGGCCAGGAAGAGCAGATGAATTTCTTTCAAGAATGTTTTAGGAAATGCTGCTCTCTTGCATGCCATCACCCTTTTCCCTTTTAACGTTCAACCCTTGCTCCTCACTGCTACTCAAGTAGGCATTTTTGGTTTGGAGGGGGTGAGTGGTGGCAATAAAGAGGGAAATAGCTCCTGGCATCCAGCACCTGTTGGTGGTGTGGAGGAGCTCTTGTGATCCTTTAGCCCAACATGGCCAAGGATTAAACAAATGGATCTCTATTTGGGGCTTAATTCTTAGTTTTGCCACTGGCATACCAAATAGTCCAAGGATCAGCTGAGGCAGCTGGGAGCACAGACCCAGACAGGGACACAGCCTGGGGTGGGACAGTCAGATGCCAGCACTGAGACCACACTGACTCTGACCAAACCAGAAATGACAAACAAAAAATCTGAGTGTAAATTTCAGTTTTGCCCACATTGCTGCAAAGCCCCAAAATTAATGTACACACAGAACCAGAGAGAGAACATTCCAACCTGGCAAATGAAGGCAAAGGCTTGTCTCCCAACCCACTTGGAGCAGTGGCGAAACCTCACTACGAGCTCATTGATGAAATTTAATCCCAGGGCATTGGCACTGTTTGCATAGAACTTCTGTAGTATTGCTACAACCTGTGAGACAAAGGAATGGGAAAAGGGAGGGAACAAAAAGAAGAAATGAAACTTCAGCTGCAGCCCTTAGACTTAAAAAGACATCATTTCATTTGAATTCTATGAGGGGACACTGTATTCAATGTAGTCAGCTGTGCCTGTAGGCTTCCTAACAAATTAAATCAACTTTGAGGAAAGATCAGTAGTTGGTTGTTCTGTGTTTTGTTGTGGGTTTTTTTTTTCTCCCCAGAACTGAAGGAAGGTTTTCCAAATCACATATACTGGTTTTCATTCACTTCAAAGGATTTCTCATTCACATACAACCACAGAGAAAAATTTCAGTGTCTGTGGCAGTCTAACAACTCAAAATATTTTACAAACTTTCCATTTCACTTTTTTCCATACTGATTCCTGTGTTTATCAAAACATCTCTATTTACCCTACTTGTCTGAAAAACCAATGATTCCAAGTACCCTCTCCAGGACCACTCTCCTGCTCTCCTGCCAGGAAGTGAACTAAATCCCCTACCAGTTTGAAGGAGATCCACCGAACTTCTGAAACTTTATCGGAGCACAGAGTTAGTGCAATGTGCCTTAAGTAGTCATAGACATCATTGGGATTGTAGAGCTCCAGGATCAGGATCAGCTGCCTGGAACACAAAGGAAATCATGAACTGTACCAAGTGCAGCACCAGCCTGCTGCCATTCACCAGCTCTTACAGGTGAGGAAGGAGCACCAAAGCACCAGGGTTACTACAGAGCCCTTGAGCAGTTTGTTCGTCACTTGTCAGAGGCTTTAATCCATCAGGGAGGCCAAGAGAAACTGTGATCCAAACTACACGTATCACTGTATCAACATTATCCAAAAGAATAACCAAAAGCTATAAACAGAAGCGTGAGAAGCCTTTTTCAGCTTCAAGCCAATACCCTGTACCTTCTTGCAAAGCAAGAGCAAAGCAAAAACTGAAATCTACACTTCAGACAATAATTCCTGTTGGAATCACACAGAACTCACTGCAGCCACAGAAGCAGCAGGCACACAGAACCCAGGCAGTGGCAGCTCCCCACCAGGGCTCAGGCAGCTGCTGTGTAATTTCTGTACCCCTGCGAGTTTGTTGTGCCAAACTACCAAGGGAGAGTGAAGCCTCAAGAGCCCAAACACAGCAACACAATGAACACAAAGGTCAGACTTTATCTGCAAACTGTGGCTACAAAGGTGCTTCAGATATCAACAGGGCTTGTAGAGAAAGAACTGTGGGATGTACATCTACCTGTTTTATATACCCAGTCTTACAGAAGTATCAATAGAATAAACTTATTTTTAAGTACTGGTTTTTCTTTCCTACACATTAAAAAAAATGACTTTTTACATGTGTTTCATTAATTTTTGCAAGGGAGTCTTGAACTAATAAATTCTCACTGAATAGTATCTATCAGATTGTCATGTTTCATAAGCTGCAAGTGAACCAGATCTCCATTTCAGTAAAATCACAGACATCAAACTTTCAGGCACACATTACAACACAACTTGTGAAAAATAAAAAACCCAAAAACCCCACATGCCCTCGACTCCCCCCAAACAACCCTAACAGCCAGTGGCTTTTTTCTTCCTAAAGAACAGTTGGAAACTTTTAGCTCCTAATCAAGATGTGCTAACTTCTGAATGTAATTACTTATTTCCAAGTTAGTAATACAGGTTAAAAATCAGAAGTTAACAAAATTACATACTCTGCCAGCTCGTAACGAAACCTCCAGTTCCTGCTGTTATCAGTCACCACAAATTCTTGCAGCTGGTAAAGATACTCTCGCCTTTTGTCTGCATGAAGTAGCTAAAGGAAAAACATTACTGGTATAAAACTGATAAAACTTCAAACTTGCAGTTCTCTGGTGTGTCACTGTTCACACCTATGTGCCTTTTCCTACTTGAAAGCAAGTGACCAATGACAAGGTGCTTCCTAAAAACTGTGCACAATCAGCCGAGTGCCTGGACACACACAAGTGACATCTGAAGTAGCAGAAGTCATTCCTTCAGTAAGACCCAAAGCACATCTCTGGGCAGAAGAGTAACTAAAAGCTGAGGATCTGTGTATATTCCACAGCAGCCCACCAGAATCTGCTCTCTTCTCTCCCAGCCCCAAACACAACTTGCTACTGGGCCAATGTTTCTAGTTTGCAACAGCCAGCAGCATTTACAAGCACATTTTTACAAAGGGTTTACACCTTGGTATGTTGCTGGGATATGAGAGAAAAGAGAGGTGAGGCACATTTAAAAGAAGGAATAGAGGCACAAACACAAAACGGCAGCATTGTAGAAAACTAAACATTAATTGAATATTGAGACATGCACAGTTCATTCAAAAACTCTTCATATAATGGAGGCAGAAAAAATTTTATGTTGAGAAATTTTTTATATTTTCCTACCTTCAGAAAGTCATACAGATGTTTGAGGACACCAATACGCACTTCATCCAGGTCTTTCAAGAAGCCATTGAAAATTGGCACCAGATCAGCAGCTGTTAACTGATCCCCCAGGATCACAGCCAGCTCGTGGATGGAGAAAGCCAGAGTGCGCCGCACCTTCCACTGCAAACAGGCCAGCAAGGGAACTACATGAGGCACCATGACTAAAAGAAACGAGTTTTTGAACTACCCTTGTGTGAGGATTGAGACAGGAGGACAAACAGGGCTAGTAGAAAGTGTTAATCGCATTTATGAAGTCTGATTTAAATCTGGAATTTTATATTTTTAGTGCACATTTATTCCTCTACATGAATTTATCTAGTGATAACTACAGTACAAACTGAAGCAAAAAACCTCCTCCTCAAAATTCTTATTTTTTTGTAACAAAACTTTCTTACCTGTACATCTGAAGCCAGTGTCTCATAGGTGTCCTTGAGGCAGTGCCAGTTCTGCCTGCCCAGAGTCAGGGCCACCCCGGGCAGGCTGTAGGCACAGTGCTTGGCAATCTCAGTGTCAACAGTCTGGGCCCGAGCAGGGTCGGTCATGGACAGGTACTGGTCCAGTAAAGGCTGAGGGATGATGTCCTACAGACAGACACACTTCAATTTAGGAGCAGAAAGAAAATACAGCTGCTGTGCTACAGTTCTGCCAAGCAGCCAGCGCCAAAACACAAGAGACAAGACACCCCTTGTGTGTGTTAGCCTCACCAAGGGTACACGATGACTCCAGTGGTTATTTGCCCTCTCACTAGGACAGAGCAGTCAGCAATGAACAGACATTACAGCTTTATCAACACCTTGCATGAACCAAGCTGAAAACTCCTTCTTTGCTGATGCCAAACAGTAAATCAGTGACAGAACAGGACAGTCAGTGCCTACCTTGGTGGCACAAGTTGCCTCTAAGACACCAAAAAGGCAACAGAATGTTTCTAATTTTCTCATTTAAAACAGGGTTCTCCTTGAATTCTAGAGCATTCCTTCACATTCCGCAACAGATCCATTGCAGAAGGTATCACTGCATTAAGGGTACGATGAACTGTATCCAGTACTCCACTAAATTCATTAGATGCTATTTTAATCACCTGTAATTTTGACTTGTCATCTTCCAATTGTGGATTATTTTCTTGCTCTTTCCTCAAAAATATACTGGTTCCTCTGTGCTGCTCCTCTGAGTCCTGTAAAAGGAGGTACCAGGTAGTGAAATGAAGGAAACTTAGTGCTGTTTGGGCTATTTCAAAGCATCACAGTGCAGAACAATGGAGCTCAGATTCAGAATAGCCCTGCACAGGCAGAGCCTTGTTCAGTGCGTTTATGCAAGTACAAAAAGACAACAGTTGCACACTGAGGCAAACAGAGACTACAGCAGCAACAAGGGCAGCAGTAGTTAAGATCTACTTCTAAAGACGACAATCTAACATCACAAACCCAACATTCACACACATTTCGGATGGTTACTTTTAAATAGTTTTTATTCTTGAAATTAACTCAAATTATATTCAACAAAATTTAATCAGAAAAAAAATGAACCCTTCTTTTTTTTATTAGAGTAAGTAGAATATGATAGCTGTGGTCAAGTAATGTTCAAAGGCTCTGGATCAAAAGTAGGTCAATGATGCCAGGGACTACACAACCCCACACAGCTCAGACATGGAGCACTGCGTGTACTTACTGTGCTTTTCACACCGGTGCTTGACTGGTCACTGATGTCATCCTGGGAGGCAGGGGATGAAGGAGTGTCCCCCTTCACCTGGTTGCAGGCAGCATCTGAAACAGCTGTTTCATCCAAAATCATTTTGTTCTGAAGATTGTCACCACTTTCTTCCATTTTTTTGGTCTCACAGTCGCCAACAGAATCAAACTGAGCAGCTCTGAGAGCAGCAGACAACACTTGGACCTGAGCTGTGTAAAGCAAAAGATGGTTATTAAGTCTCTTTTCTGCATTTAAAGGCATTAAACCTGTAATTAAGTCATCTGAAAAGATAAAAGGTAGCCCAGTATGAGCTGCACAGAAATGCTGTATTAGCAAACATTTGCTCTTGGAAAGAAAAGGCCTTTTACTGCAGAGCACTCAAGAGACTTGGTGAAACAAGAAACTGAGCTGACTGTGGATGACAAGAGGGATTTGGGCCATAAAACACAGATCCCACTATCAGACCAATATCCTCCCAATGCTTTCAGCAAAGGGCCTGTTTCAAGTGGTTAAGGAGAGAGAACTTGAAATTAGGGCCATTCTCAGTCTGCCAATATTAGATGAATTCAGCTTGCAACAGGTAACACTGTCACTAAACCCACAGTACCTATAATACTCAAAACCTGTTAAAATTGTCTTTAACAAGCTGTTTTCCCTTTTGTAGTTAGATAATTTGTTTTTCATGCAAACAGAAGCCAGGAGCAGTTCCCTAGCTGCTTTAGAAATAACTCAGATCTTATTAAAAAAGCTGTTGCATAACCTTCTACTATAACTTACTACTCAAGGTAGGTTCCTCACCCGATGAATACCAAGCCAATTAAAATGCAGTCAAGTATTTTGTAAAGGCCAGAAAACCTGCTCAGAGAAAACACAATTTTCCTGTCACAGAGTCTCACCTTGAACATCTGGATCATCTATGTGCTCCTGTAAGCTTTCCAGAACCTTTTTTATTTCACTGCTAGCAACACAGTTGTTACATGGCACAGAGCAGGCATCGTTGTGCTTCTCAGCCTTGAACTGCAGCAGCTCCAGGTCCTGACTGATGTCGGGCAGCGGAGGGCGCCAGTACAGGAATGTGTTAAACACGTCCTCGGCAGGCGGCAGCCCCGAAAAACTGCTCTCCTTCCTGCCTTCAGTGCCACCAGCAGCATCTTTGTCACCCTGACACAAGGCAGACACTTTGCCAGGGCTGGCACAACAATCTGAGCTTTCTTCCCGTGGATTTTTATTCAGGTCCTCAGAGAGCTTTGTGTGAATTTCTGCTGAAGTCTCCTCGCTCGGTGATTCTGGTTTGATTTCCATTGGTTGTTCTGAGCTGGAAATAAAGTTATTGAAAGTAAGCTTTAAGTACTCTGTAACAAGAGGTTTTCAGTGAAATACTTCAAAAAAGACAGCAGCAACAACAGAAGCTTTTCTCTAAAAACAGAATCTGTGTTACCACTATGCTTCAGTTCACCAGTTTTCCCTTTGCCCTCCTGTGAAGCCAAAGTGAATTTTTCAATGATGTGGTTACACTGAAATGTGTGATCTCACTTTCCAGACCTTTTCTGGAACTGTATTCTCAAATGGAGATTTTTAGTCTTGACAAGCAACAAAAACAATTACCTTCCTTTTAACCCCTTCCACTACACCACACCTTTCCCAGGATTTACCTGGACAATGCAGCATTTGCACTGGAAGACAGCACAGTGATATTGTTGCTTGGCTGACAGGAATTGGAATTCACATCTTGTGCTGATGGTCGGATACTCAGTGTCCCATCTTCTCGAATGTAAAGACCAGCACTTGAAGGGTTTGCAAAGGTAGAAATAAATGGGCCAAGAGACTGAAAAGCAGCCTGACGAACCTGTTGTGGTGTAAGAGCAACACTCAGGCTTCATACAACTCTCACAGAGATGAAAAACCTAAATTTGGTGCAATTTTCAGTAAGAACCTATTGGTTCTTAATATAACAGCTTCTTTTAATACCAAATATAACCAATTACCAAGTAAGTGACACTTAAGCAAAGGGTGATACACCTAAGCATCCATCTACAATCATTGTACAGAAATCTTTTGGAAGCTATAAATTTGAAGGACGTCTGTTTACTTCAACTCATCTGTTTAATGCAAGCAACCTTTTCTCAGAGGAGTATTTACACTTACAAACTGTTGAGAGAGAGGAAAAATAAGACACTAGCTCATTAGAGGAGATTAGTTTCTAGCACATTGAGCTCTGATCTCAGCAAATGCACCTCAGCGCACCACTAAACTCGCCCGTGATCTGTTTAGGATGTGCCTGGGAGGATGCAGCAGTTCCAGAGGGAGTTACTCACCCATCTGCAGGTGTCACTGATCAGGCTGATGAACAGGGGGGACAGTTGGCTCCTGCGAACTTCGGGGGATGTGGTGTAAGACACTGCCATAAAGCATTCTGCACAAGCCTTCCTCATTCCCCACACACTGTCAGAACACAGCTCAAAGAACTTGGGAATCTGCCAAAAATAAGCCAATCCAAAACTAATTAAAGACTGAACAAAGCAATATCAAAGTATTTGTTTGAAAACTGGAGACAATGACAACACGAGAGAATAAAATAAGTAAAGAACAGAAGAAACAGGGACAGGTTAAATGAATACACTAATTAAAGGAATTGGAAAAAACCCATCTGTCTCTCACTTATTCCATTAGGAATGTGTGTACAACTATTTGCAATAAGAAAGAATAGAAAGAATTATTAATGGCCTACAAAATCATAATTGAATTGATGATCATTGAATGATCATCTAGTTCAGGGAAAAATAAAAGTGGCAATCCTAAAGTGTGTGTATATATATAAAAATATATTTGTATATATATCTGCTGTCAATTACATTTTTAAACATGTTTTGCAAAATAAGAACTTTGCATTTCTCTTAATTCCCAGTTTTGCTGTGTAATTTGCAATCAAGGCCTTAGCCAAGTCAATTAAAAAATGCATGCACGCTGATTAATTTATAGAAAAGACAATAAAGGAACTCATTATTAAACTTTCTGAACTGAGAAATACAGGTCTTGCAAATTGATTTGGTTTTTACATACCAGCAGTCTTTCTGTGGCTTCTTGCCCAACTGCATTACAAATGTCACCAAAATTAGCTGCACAAATCTAAGAAATAAAAAGTCCATTAATTAATACCACTGTGTCTCTTTCAAGGGCATGAGCTTGATTATCAACTCCACCATGCATTATTTATCCCATCAAACAACTGCACATGTTTTGACTCTTCCAATTTCAGCCCTGTAACTGCATCATGCAATATTAACTCATCCAAACAAAGCCTCATTGGAGCAAGTGTCCATACACCACATGCCTCTGGGATCAATAGTAATAAAGGTTTCTGCATGAGGAGCATCATCTGCTCCAGTAACCACCAGAAGGGACAATAAGCCCACATGAAAGTTTAAATCACTTTGAGCAGCAGCTGTCAAAGCCAAAGCAGGCCAGAACATGATACCAGGGTCAGGACTTAGGTGTACTGACAGCACTGCTCTGGCTCAAGGTGGCTTAAGTGCTTTGCTGAAGCAAAGTTTAATCAAGGTCTCAGGTTCGTGCCATTTACAGGCCATTAGAGAAGCTCTAATTAAGGCAAAAGGGACATCCCCTCATGCTGGAAAAAGGTGTTGGCAAAATCTGAAATCGTTTAAGACAGAGCTGTATTAATACATGTTTTAGTCACTCTCTGTGCTTATTTAAAAGGCAATAAAAGCAGCTCAAATTCCAGCAAGTGCAGCTTATGTTGCAGACCAAGCTGAAGCTTGGCATGACCCTTAAGTTACTCAAATATTTTAATACTTCTTATGCTACAAGTTTCTTTTTGTACTCAAACATGAATTAAAGTAAGTCTTACGCTTAGAGGATTTCTCCTTTCAATAATAAGATTTTTTTTTAAAGAAAGGATGTCTCAAGTGTCTATTACTCTTGAATTTTAAAATAAATGCTAGAAATCATAGAAGTTGCTTCCATCCTATAACAGCAAGCACAGCAGCTTAAAAAAAAAGTTGTGCAAAACTATTAAATGTGCAAGACCAGTTTAACTACTGGACCCAACCTACTGGCTAAAGTCTATTATCTGTTTCTTTACTGAACCATAGAAACTAGAAGCATGTCAATAAACCAAAACTTCTCTTCCAGACACTTTGAAAGTTCATCAGCTAAAGTTATGACTAAATTATGCAGGAAGGCATTTGAACAGCAATGTACAAATCCATTTTTAGGTGGTTTAGGGTTGGACACACACCAACCTTTCGGACTTGAAATAATTTCCCATCACTGCACAGTTCACAGAAACGAGGAAGCAGCATGTGCTCAACGGTTGTTCTGCTCAACATAGAAGCCATTTTACAGATTATCTGAAAATCAGGAAAGAAATATGTGTAAGGAAAGGAAAATTATAAAGCTTGTAAGCACAGCCAAATATTCCTCCTAAAAATTACCTCAGAGAACAAAACAGTGATTACAATCAAACAGATGAAACTGCTACACGTTATTTGTATTTCCATACACCTGTTTTATTTAAAGCACAAACACAGCTTTACTGAAAATCATTCTGTGACAGAACATAACATTTCTGCATTTAATTCCTTGTCTTTTTTATCTGGTTTAATAGACTTTTATTAATAGATTTGTTTTCAAGGTGTTTGCAATGTGGCAAACACTGGTATTTTGTATGGAGAAGACAAAAGTTCCATGGCACTAAGGACCTTATACAAACCACACTCTTTAAGCATATTAGAAACATCCCAAACTTCAGCGTGGAAATAAGACATTGGGCTTTAACAGTTCAGATACTTAAAGATATGCACAATCCCAGCTCTGCAGGCTCAGATGCCACAATAAAATAGAAGCTTGTCATACAACAGGAGACAAAAAAAGAGAGTGCAAGAAAAACGAGTTATTTATGTGAGCCAGTTCACACTTTACAGGAATGATGCTCAGGAATTTTAGGAGTTAACAGCATATAATTAAAGGAAGTTAGTAATGTGCTCATTAATTCAGCTTTCTCTGAGGAACCATCAATTTCCACTACCAACACAAACCATGTTTCTGCTGTGAAAATCATGTGCTTTGGGTTGTGTGTTTCCTTTCAGCTCCCACTTTCTGGGAGAAGTTGCTGTAATTCTTGTATTTGCAAGAGGAGAAAGCAAGAGGCTGTCATGCACCAGGGGTTTAATGCTTACACAAACATCATCAGATTACAGTCCTCATCTTTCTGTCTTTATTTTTCAAAAAATATTGAAGCTTTCTACCTTCAGAAAAAATAAGCTTTATTCCTTTCTAGGAATAAATGCTTGCCTTTGTAATAGAATGCTAAATGAGAACTAAGGAAGAGACCATTCAAGGACTTTCCTACAAATTTTCAAACTCCTAAAAGGCATCTGGTGCTCAGATGTCATCCTGGAAAATTGCCTAAGCAATTCCCAACTCCCAAACAAGGAAGAGGAAAATCTAGCTGGTAAAATATTTTACAGGTCAAGTGTCAGATATCCATGCTGAAATGTAATTACACACCAGCACTTTTCTGTGGAGTCAACTCATTTCTTGAAAGTCACCAGGCAATGTTTTTTTCAAAACACTTCAGAACTCAGATCAGGTCATATTTCTATAACGTTACTGTGAAACCTGGTGAAGCAAATGTAAAGAACACTCTGGGGAATGTACCAATCCTAACAAGAATTTTAAAAAAGGCTGCCAAGGACCAATTGTATTTTAAAGCTATTCAGCTAATATTTTGACATCATTTAGCATCCTGAAGTATAAAGAAGGTCTCTTTTTAAATCTCATATTTTCAAAAATCAGAATAAAAATTAAAGACTTGTTTTGTTAATGTAAAAATCCAAGTATCTTAATGAATAAACACAAGAAGTTTGATTGCTTACTTTATTTAATGTCAGTCCTATTCCTGGACCACATCTTAATCACCACTACAAATTAATGTTATCAACTTACATTGACAGCTTCCACCTTGTACTCATCATCGCTGTCAGGAGCGGAGAGGTCCAGCAGAATTGGACACACCTTATTTTCAATGTCACTCTGAGCCACAAGGTCTTGTTCCAGCAGTATCAGCAGGGCTTCCTGGCCTGCCTTTCTGACCTATAAACAAACACAGAAAACCAGTTTGTCACTATAAAAACAACATTCACAGATACAAGAACAACAAAACCCTCTATTCTTTGTATGGACACACATGTACAAGCTAAAAAAACAAACCCAGAAAAAATAATCTTGGTTTTATTATCATAAGGAATTAGTAATAAATATTAAAGTTTAATATAATCATTAGATGACATTTCATCACATCCTGAAAATAAGACAAAAGATGAAGTAGAAGACAGGATTTGCAAGTCATGACTCCTGTATCAGATTCTGTCCATGTGCTGTCAGGCAAATCCTGAAGTCTCCCATTATCTGCTAAGGAGAGCATTAAAAACAAAAACCCAAACTTAAAAAATTACCAAAAAAACCCCCAAAAAAACAGATCTCCCTAGAGGAATGTGCTGAAACCAATAAACACAGAGCACTACATAAAAGCCAAATATCAACCAACACGGAATTTCCTCTTATCTCTCCTTCATGCCTTAAATTCACTGAACCACACAGAATTTTCCAAGGATTCAACTCCTGTTGTCTGTTTTTCCTACCTGATTGTTAACATCCGTGAGGTATCTCACTACTATGGGCATAAGGTATTCAAAAAATGCTGTTGGGAATTTTGGTCGACTTTCTTGTAGAAAAATGGCAATGAGAGGTATCTGTTCCATCAGCTCTGTACGAACAGTTGGCTCTGGAAATAAAAGTCAAATTACATTGGTGAATATGAAATGAAGATCAAGTACCTTAAGAAAAAAAGTGGCATTTTTCCTTATGTTTTCACAGCAGAGGAAAATTAAAATAACCAAAACACAGAAATAGCATCACTAAGATTGTCTATTCTTAAAGGAAAGCTGAATAAAACAGAATAGCCTTATATACATCATCACAGTTCAGAGACTTGGGATCAGTTCCCAAATCAATCCTATAAAATGAGATCACAAGCTGGAAAATCCAGTCACCATGAATGTATGCACAAGAACTATTAAAACACACAACTGCTCTATGCCACTTACACCAGATATAACAAATCAAATTTAACAAATTTCTTGAAAAATGTTGCTTCAGGCCTTATACTAAGAATAGGCCTTTCATTTGACATTTACCATACAAAATATTTCAAACACAGAGATAAAAATGAATCTGTTTTCATTGACAGATCTTCCTGCTGGATGATTCAACTTCCTCAGCTCATTCATTGCCTTCTCAAAATCGGAAGTCAGTACTTCCTATGTTGCAATTTACATAAAATAACTCACATAAATTAAAAAACAAACAAAAGCAAACTTTCAAACCTGCATCTTCGGAGAGTCTGACCACTATTTCCATTACAGTCAGAAAGTCTTCTTCATTGTGACTGAAATCTCGGAAGATGTCCAGAAGACCCCTGGCAATAATTTGCCTGTAGAGTGAACACAATAATTAATATCATGCCAATGACACTTAGGTGGGATGCAAGGGGGATTTATCAAATGTAAATGGCACCATAAAACAGATCAAGCTCTTCTCTGAACATTCTACGTACCAACAAAACAAAGATGGAATCAAGAGATCTTATTTAGATAACCAAGAATGAAAATCTGTTTTCATGAAAGCGTTTTACAAGTTATTCAAATAGAAATAATACCAGGCATGTATTTGGAAGAATAATGAAAGACACAGTGACACCTTACCACCCACAGTGCACTCAGACTCAGGTAGCACCAAGTGTGCCTGCTGTGCCCTCACCTGTTAAATACATTATCACTGAAGGCATATTTCTCCAGACGAGCCAGTGGAGTTAAGTTATCCTGTCCAGGAATATCCAAGAACGCTGTTATCCTCATGCTATCACAGTCTGGTCCATAATCTTCAAAGCCAACTTGAAAGACATGAAAAGTAACCCAAAAAAAAAAAAAATATCCAAGAGTCAGCAAGAGATGTTACAATGTAAAATACAAGAAACCAGTAACTATTTCTTCAAAAGAAAGGTAATTGCACATCACTGGAAACAGCTCACAAAATCATCTTAAATTGTATCTAATGAAGTTGAGTACAACATTTGCATATGGACTTGTAAATTCAAGCTTTAAAATTTAACTGGACTGTCAAAATTCTTGGCTTTAAACACACTCCTTTGCCCTTTCAGTGGAGGACCCACATGCCCTGAGTTAAGAGGGCTCAGCTGACACAACTGCACATCACAAACCAACCCCCACATTCAGAAGAAAAGTCCCATTAAAAGAAACTGGAATTTTAACAATTGTAGCAAACTTCAAACTGTATTGCTTTAAAACAGCAAATTCTTATGTCTGTTTCAAAGTTCCTGAGGTCCATTTTTCTCGCTGTAGTTACTGGGTCCCACATACCTAAATCAAACAGGGAACTTTAGGAAAAACTTCAACTTCAGGGTGCTTGTGAACATGCTGGGAGCTCTCTACTCCACCTCTCAGCTGTGGACTTCTATGTGTGAACCCACTCTTCTCTGCATCTTTTTTGTATTCCCAGCTTCAGATTTTTACCCAAGTTTTACCACATCAGCTGTTACAATTTGCTTTACCAAGTCTAACCGTCACCATTACAGACCACAGGCAGGAGGTATGACTGTGAAAAGGAAAGGGAGTGGGAGAGCTTTGTTGCCAAACTTATTTTAATCCTTCACCTCTACAACCAAGTGAAATAATGTGCCTGTAACACAAATCTTTCACATAAACACTCTTATTTAAGCACTGGATGTAGGAACTCCGCAGAAAGAGTTACAATGGAGTAGTTAATGTTGCTGCTCTGGGTTTACAACTGTCCTAAGCACTCCTAGAGTCAGGCACTCTTCTTTCACACAAACAGAGCAACAGGGATCACACTTAAGTAAATGCAAATTCTACCAACACAGCTTCTCACATGCAGGAATATCTCACAAACCAGCACATGTGCTGACAGTGACAACCACTGAAGACAACAAGCCACTTCTTTGATCTACACTCCATTAATACCTATTATAAATCAAATTATATGTTAAAAAACCTCCAAGCTTCAGGTTTTTCCCAACATTTCTTATGTAAAACTCTGCTGTCTAATTATTCACCACAAGCCAAAACCCTCTCAGAAATACAACTCAGTAAAAGAGGAAATCATCTGAAGATACTTGGAGAAAAATGCTACACCTGCATCTTCAGGGGGAAAAAAAGCAGATTGGTTTAAGGTCTCCAAGGAACCCAGGTGAGTTAAAATACTACAGAAGTTCCAAATTCTGCTGTTCTTGCATACAATGCTCTCCACAAGTTCAACAGAATTTCAAACAAAGTAGAACTGTGAGATTAGATTAAATGTTGACATTTCAAATGTGCACACAGATACTACAAGTGAGCCCACAGCTACAGAATAGGAAACAGATGCTAATTATTCCCAGCTTTTTAGAATGATGACATATTGCACTGACTTCCCCTGATTTCCCCTCCACTGGTCATTATTATTTCTCATGGCTGCTCCTTACAGAAGGGTCTGGTCAGGTTCAAAACATTTATCAGCCCAAGTGTAAACAATTTACAGAGCCCAGGTCTGTCTGGGATCAATCTGCTCCAGGACTTCCCCCCAGTCAAAGCATCTGAAGAGGGAACAACCCAGATTTGCAGCTTCAGAAGGAACTTGTTGCATCCTGACAGCTCAGGGGAAGTGATACAGTGTCTGTAGGATTGCACATTTCCCTCCTGAGGTTGCAACAAACTCTCCATATCCAAACTCTGGCCATCCTTATATCTATGTAATTATAGTATATGTATATTTGAAATTCCACACAGACCAGACACTCAGTAGCTGATTTTTGAGGTTAGTCACCTGTTACACAAAGAAAGATTGATTAGAAACAATATATTTGTCATTAGCTTTACTTAGTTCCCACCTGTCCCTAATTAGAAACACTTTAACAATTAAAGCTCTTAGTTCACTTCAAATAGTTCAGAATTCCTGTCAATTCAAATGACAATGAAATAAATCCCAGTTCTAACTTTGACTACAATACCACACCTGGGACTGATTTTGTAAACATGATGTACATGTTTAATTTTACAGCATGGAGTAGCTCCATTATTCATTTAAAGTACTTAAGCACACACCAGTGCTTCCAAGAGCAGAGAGAAAACAGAGCACCACTACTTATGCTCAGGATTGAGAGTTAAATACCTGGAATTTTTTCCACACACTCTCACTACACATAAGTAAGGAATAATCATGGCAGAATCCATTTTATCTTCTCTCAAGAATCTTATGGGTTTGGGGTTTTTTTTCCATAAAATAGGACACCACAAGTACTCACAAGTTTCAGAATACATCAAGTACTATAAAGTAAATCCCAAATACTGAACTAGTTCACAAGGACGTCTAATATTCAGTATTTTTCCCTCTCACTAGATCAAACAAGTGAGCTTGAAATCTGCTCACCTATAAACAGAAATAAATGTGACAGTATTCAGAGCTGAACTTCACTGTGCTCAAAAGCTGCTCAGAGGTGTGAGAAACTCAGGGTCACAGGACCCAGTGGAGTAATTCAATGTCATCACCCAGTGTCATTCACCTTTCCCAGCACAAACCAGTAAATACCAGCACCCAGCACAATGGTTTAATCAGCTCAAGGTAATTTCCCTTCCTGGTGTTTGTAGAAGGAAAAACAAATTCTTTAAATACTTTATTATTAATTGCACAAAGGGCATAAATAAGCTAATTATTTCTTCCAGATGACCCATTATCTTATGAAAAACAGGTTTTAAGCTGCACTCAAATTTAGCTAGATTTTCATACAGCTTTTTTCCACATTCAGGATAAGCCCCTAGACTCCCTATTTCAACACTATTGACCTTCAGTGTGCATGACACTATTTCACCAATTTACTTAAGTAAGAATCCAGTTTATTTCACTGAGGCTTTCCTAAAACACATCCTGAACTCTTTGCTAGCCCAGTCTCTGGATTAGCACAACAGTATCTCAGTCATGGGACACCTGAACTCTGCTACAACAGACAGCTTTTAATTCCATAATTCTAAAGGTATTGTCAAATTAATTAACATAATCAAAGATTATTTTTAAATCACAGAATTAGATTTTAATAAAGCTGTAAAAGGTACATTTATACATACTCATCCTGAAACTGATAACTTCTTTTATGAATCACCACTTATGGCAAAACTGTCTTTATCTGGACATTTTTATTTACTCGGGTTTTGCCTTACAAGCATCAAGCTTCTTAATCAACTTAGCAGACAAATCTGTTACAGTCTAAACAGAACAGCCAAGGAGTAAACACTAGTGGAAAACAAACAGTTCCAGGGATGATCCAAGGCCAAAACCCATGAGAAAACTACTACGAAATTTACATTTATTTCTGCTTCTCACACTTTACACACTGCTATCTCCTAGGGAAAAGCAGAAACCTCAAAGCCTGAGAACAACAACTAACAGAATTCCACAGAACCAGCTCCTCCCACAGAGGCAACGTCCTTGCACATCTTCCAAACAAAAGACTTTAGATCTCCGTTGTATTCCAACATTTCCCCTGGTGTTCCTGAAGACCACCTTTCTCCTAAATCAGCTTTTTCATGGGAAGGTGGGTGGGATAGGTCCACCTGTTTCACATTTCCAAGCAGTACCAAACAACAAAGGTCTTGTGAGAAACAAAGTTTCTCACCAGAAACGAATACCAGTATAATTTTTCTTTTTTAATAGAAAAGTCAATCCAGCATCTAACGCGTCAATGACGCCACCCCACAGAGAGAGAGAGAGCTGCTGCTTTCTAAGGCAACAGAAGTTCGTATCGCTGCTCGCCAAAGCTTTATCTCCTGAAGGCACAGCGCTTACCGGGCTGGTTCGGGTCTGACAGGTGCCCAGCTCCTCTGGAACACAGCCCTGCACTACCCCGGTGTGTGATGGAGCCGTTCCCTGCTCTGGGACTGTTCCCTGCTCCGGGACCGGGGCTCTCCACCCAAACCCACCGGTTTGTCTGATCCAACACACGGCGATTCCCCCTTCATCCCGAGCTGCACTCGCAGCACATCCCCGGGATGCAGGAGCAGCAGAACACGCGTCCCTCTCACAGCCTCTACAGCTTTGGAAAGTCTCACCGCAGCTGAGCAATCCCTAATTCTCCTAATTCTCAGCGACAACAGGAGCGGGGCTGATCCCCTCGTCCCCCCGGGCGCCTTTCCCAGGCTCGGGCGCTGCTGGAGCTGCTGTTTACACCGAGCCCAGCGGCCGCTGGAAGCAGCGGGGATGTTCCCAACGCCCTGGGACCTTCACCTGTCAGAAATGCCTCAAAATCCTCCCCTCGCCCTCACCGGGGTGAAAATACGGAGAGGGAAAGAGGGCGACAGGAGGACCCCAGGGTGGGAGCGCGGGCCTGAACGGGGAGCGGAAAAATAAAAAACAGTTACTCACAATCATCTAAGTCATCCTGCAAATCCACAAAATACAAAGGGATCCCTACAAACAAAAAACAGAAGAGAGATACCAGGGGGTTGGTCTCGGAGGGACGGCGGCAGCCCCGGCTGAGCCGCCCGCCCGCCGGCCCCACTTACCGGCCATCTTGGAATGGACATGGGCGAGGAGGAGGAGCGGGAGGGCACAGGGAGGAGCCGCGGGTGCTTCCTGCCGCCGGGTCAGCCCCGAAACGCCACCGGGTGAAGGAGCGGCGGCTGCCGGGGGTCGAGCGGCCCCTCAGCCACCGAGGGCGGCAACAGCGAGCGGGGGGCACGGGCGGGGACTCCGGCGGCCGCCCAAGATGGCGGCGCGTCCGCGCAGCCTGAGGAGGAGCGCGGTGTGCGGGTAACCGGGGCGGGCGGGGGGCGGCCGCCGCGGGGACGGCGATGATCCTGCTGGGCCGCGTCTCAGGCGCTCGCTGAAGGCGCTGCCCGCCCGGCCGGCCATGGCTCTGAGGGAGCTGAAAGTTTGCCTTCTGGGGGTAAGTGCTGCGCGGCGAGCGGGATGAGGGGCTGGCTGGAGAGGCTGTGTGGTGGCGGGGAGCCTCTTGTCAGAGCTCCGGGGAGCCTCTGGTGATGGCGGAGAGCTTCTGTGAGAGGGTGGAGAGGCTCTGTGGCGATGGCGGAAAGCTTTTCTCACAGCCTGGAGGGTCTCTGTGGGAGCCGGGAGAGGCGCCGAGCGCGGGGAGCTCTCCCCGGGCTCGGGGCGGCCTCGGCCCGTCCCTCTGAGGGGACCGGGAGGAGGTGGCTCCCAGGGGTCGATATCGGTCCTTTTCTGCCCTGTTCTTGTTTTAAAAAAAATAAGAGAGGAAGCTCCAATGTCCAGGGCGTGCTTCCCTCTTTCTCCTAGGCTGTTTCGGGCTTGGAGTTCACAAAATAAATAGAAGCACCTGAAATCGAAGTGGTGGGAGAGAGGGAGTGGCCTGAACTTATATTCTAAGAGCATATGTAGGTTTGAAAGCCTTGTAGGTGATGGAAGGAGGAGACATGGAGTGAAGTGAGGCAGAAGTTTGAAAATTGAAGGGTATGAAGCTGTTTGTTGGCTTGGTTTGGTCTGGGAGCCCCACGTTGAACAGGTGGAGGTGTCACCACCTGCATCAAAACCCTCTGTTGTTCAGAGTTGTTTTCTGCTTCTAAATGGCCACGTTGCCCTTCAGAGGGGAAGATTGTGTGTTTGTGTGCCCTTCGTGTTACGAAGGTATTTGGGGTAACTACTGTTTGTGTTTACCTGGCCTGAGAAGCCTTTTGTCATGGAAGAAAAGGAGAATAAGCACCCAGGCAAACTTGTCCTTGAACTCCCTGAGCCAGGAACCACATCTGTGTTTCTCTTTTTAAGGTTTGCTCTGATTAATGAGACTGCAAACAGTATAAAATACAGAGCTATGATAATGTGCTTTTTCTCAAGAGGAAAACAGCTTGGCAGGATGAAGACAGTCATACATAGTGTACGCAAATTACTGCAATTATTCAGGAGTTTGGAAAAAAAAAAAAGCTTGAATGGTGTAAAACTTCATTTTCAGTGAAGCAATTCCTCAGGGGTTTATACCTTAAAGTTTTAATGACTCAGGAATTGTAAAGCAAAAAGTTTAAGATGTCTTCACATGCCTTAATTAAAATACAATTTCAAATGTCCAGCTTCTACTGAGAAGTGTTTTACCGCTAAGAGTTTATTTCACTTCTAAATGTGACTTGTATATATCTTTTGCATTTTAACCATGGAGTCCGTGATGCAAAAATATACACAATCCAGAATTTTCATGGTTTGTTTCCTCTTTCACCATTTTTAGCCCTGTAGAGTTGCATTAGTAACACGTTTCAGGTGTGTCACAGAAGAAATTTCAAGTCTTTCATTAAGCAGGGTGGGACAGCATTAGTCAGAGTTGAATGCATGTGTCACACTTGTGTAATTTCATGTGCTCCACTGGTCCTCCATCCTGGCAAGCCATACTCAATTGCTGTATATTTTACCAAAAGTAGTCTTTTCCCATTGTTGTTCCATTGCAAGGTGTTTATAGCTTTGTAAAAAAGCCCAAAGTTTGAGTAATAATAAGTGTGAATGCAGATTTTTGTAGTCCTTAAAAAAAATCTTCACAATTTTGTTCAGAAAATTGCAACTTGTCACAGACCTTTCATTTTCTACTAAATTAATATGATACGTGAAGTATTTCACAACTTCTCTGAGATTCTCTGCAGGAATGTGTTATTGACTGCAGTGTACTGCAGGATTTGAGGACAAAAGGAATCATCTGTTTATAGTAATTAATACCACTCTCAACTGTTTCTGTTCTTTTTTTTTAGGACACTGGTGTGGGCAAATCAAGTATCGTGTGGAGATTTGTCGAAGATAGCTTTGATCCCAACATCAACCCAACAATAGGGTAAGAAACTAAATGAAGTAAATGTGATTTATGCAAGAATAAAATGAAATTACCTGAATAGATCACTTGGGAGTTCTTCGTGTGTGGCAGCTAAATGTGGTAATAAACATGACTGCAGCCTTAATTAAGCTTGTGAGCTACCTCAGGACACGTAGGAGTGTTCTCAGCACTCCTGCAGCTTTTCCATTTTCATGTGTAAGGTCTGGCCCCATTTTTGTATTGCTAATCTAAGCTAACAATGAATAAATTACACTACAGATGCTTCTGCTAAAGGGACAGTGTGCTTTTCTCATGCACAGCCCTTAAGTTTCAACATCTAATTGTTATGCAACTCCACGGTTTCTGATACAATTTTTTTAAGACTCAAGTAGTGTAAGTCTCCTAGGTTCTTGAGGGTGGTTAACATACTAATTCAGGTAGGTCTTAGCATTAATTAGTTAAAATGCTACACATCTGTGTGCAATGCACACATAAAACTACCTGATGAAACTGTTTTTGCAGTTGGTCCCATAAGTAAGGGGGATATTTGAAATTTGAGCCTCAGAGTAGCAACGTTATTGATCTCAATTCTTTCAATGAATAGAAGGAAGGGCAAGCATTAGGAATTCTTGAAGTGGATGGATCTTTTTATTTCTTCTGCTGTCTTTTTTTTTTTGCTTAGCAAGTGTCTTTTGGGCTGCTTTGATCAGAAGCAATTTTTGGCTTATGGGAGGACAGCCTTTGCTTGATGCCAAGAGGTGTGTGAGGGTGTCAGTACAGCTTCCTGTCTCAGGTGTCACACAGGCTCTGCTACAGCTTGGGCCAAAAAAGATCCTGCTGATAAAGATCAGCTGTGTCTCACCCTCTCCTTCTGAAAAATTGGGGTCCCTGTGATCTCTCTCTTCTCCCTTACACTCCCCCTCTTTTTTTGAGCATAAATACTGGCATTGAACTACAAGATGTTCTGTAGAAGTGTGCTTTTGTTTAAATTTCCCTGTTAACAGAGGTTTATTGACAGTACTGAGATCATTATAGTTGCTTGAAGTGACAGACTGAAAATCTATCTTTTAAGATAGATTTTTAAGCCTTAACAAAATCATTCACTGGTCTGAGGACTGGTTATTTTGGTAACTTGCTATATAAACGAATCAAAACTTGCCCAAATGCAGGAATTGTGTGAAGCTCCAACAAGATACACAGTCTGAAAACTTAAAGTAAATTAATTTTTACTTTTTCTATAACTTGCTTTTAGCTCCTGATTGAGACTAGTAGGTGGAAAGGACAAAGTAAGGATTAGAAGAGCTTTGAGCATCTTGCAAAACTAAAGCTGAAAATGTTTCAACATTTATTCCTGGGTCTTTGAGTTCATGAGATATGATCTTGTTTCCTGTTCTGTTTTCATTCCTTTTAGAATCAGCTGAGCAATCACACTTTGTTGTTGTCAATGTTTGTTACTCGGTTTCTGATATGGGCAGCTGCAGAAGCCCTGTCAGAATTCTGCAGCTTTTCTCTCCTCAGGATGCTGAGGGCACATTTAACCAGCAAATTCTTCTAGGTACTGCAGAATATCTTGTCTTTCCTTATAGCATTGAAAAGGAATATCAGCCAAGTTATAGTGCCTACTTGGCTGGGAGAAGCAGCTGGGAAATTTAGTAACAACAGACATTGTTCCTACTGAAAGTCATCAAGGATAACTCCAGTTTGGAGGGTTTTGTTGACCCAGTTGTCAAAGGATTTTGAGAAGCATTTAATGTTTTGTCAGGGGATGGTTTACTTGTGATGTGAATTACAGAAACACAGCTTTTTAGTTCAAATTGACTTCACAGGGATGTTTTGATTTATAGAACCAAGTAAGATTAATTCAGTAAGAATCTATGATTTAGGAAACTGTTCCATATTAAACAGAGGATTCAGGTTTGATGCATAATTTGCAGGAGTCTTGAAGGAAGTGAAAGTCTGCTGAGCTTTGTAAGAGATACTCTTATCACTTTGTTTTTCTTTACTCATTGCAGAAATACATCAGCTAGTTAATTGTGTTGAAATGCATTGCAATTAGGCTCTTCCTTTTTAGGGGTGTTGCAACTTTATATTTGGCTTCTTAAAAGACAAATTAATTGTGGAGATTGGCACACAATTTGGCAAATGATCTGGGCTTGAGGAATGGGAGAAGGTTACCTCTTAACAGCTGAACCATTGTGTAACTGCTTCCTTTTCTTTTCTTTAATGTAGCTAGTTAATTGTCCCCTTATAGCATTGAAACAAGTCCAAAGCCTGCAGTTACATTCGCTACAAAAGTGTCAAGGACATCATTAAGTGGTTCTTAAACCCCAAGATAAACTGAAGTTCAGAGTCCCGGGCTCAGGTATTCAATGCTGATCGTGCTGAAAGGCTCTTGCTGTCTGAGTCTGACTGCACAGGAAGTTTGGGGTACTGTAAGAAGCTCTGGTGTCTTCACAATCCTGTCAAAGCTGACAAAAGAACAAGTTTGGAAGCCTGCAATATTTTCTAGTGGCAGGAATTAATCACACAAGAGGTATTCAAGTTCACAATGTAGGATCTCGTGTGCTTAAAACAGTTATGTGACCTATAGTGCCAGCTGAGCAAGGATTTGAATTCAGTGTGTGGTTTTTCCAGTGAGAAATGAGCCTACAGGTGAGAGATACAGCCAAGGACTCCCTCTTGTAAAAGAGTAAGGTCGCTCAGTTTGTGTTCTTGTGGGAAATAAGCTCATTCAGCTAAAGCAGATCAGATAAACCACAAAAGTACTTTGCAATATTTAACTGTAGAACATCTAGAATTTGGGCCAGGGGAGAAGCACCTGGAGCATAGGAGAGATATTTTTTTTTTTCTTCTTCTTCTTCTAGAAGTCCAAGAGACTCTGCAAACTAAAATATGTAATGCTAGACAGGATTTTGGAGCTGTACAGGTTGCAGACAAGAAGCAATTTACTCTATTGATTCCTTTGTCCTGTTAACACCTACCAATGCTGATAGTCATCTCCTATTTTATTTCAAGTATGGATTTACTAGCACTTATCTGAGAGTGAGATAGAAAGAGCTGATACAAAGGGAAGAATTTCACCTCTTTCCTNTTGTAAAAGAGTAAGGTCGCTCAGTTTGTGTTCTTGTGGGAAATAAGCTCATTCAGCTAAAGCAGATCAGATAAACCACAAAAGTACTTTGCAATATTTAACTGTAGAACATCTAGAATTTGGGCCAGGGGAGAAGCACCTGGAGCATAGGAGAGATATATTTTTTTTTTTCTTCTTCTTCTTCTAGAAGTCCAAGAGACTCTGCAAACTAAAATATGTAATGCTAGACAGGATTTTGGAGCTGTACAGGTTGCAGACAAGAAGCAATTTACTCTATTGATTCCTTTGTCCTGTTAACACCTACCAATGCTGATAGTCATCTCCTATTTTATTTCAAGTATGGATTTACTAGCACTTATCTGAGAGTGAGATAGAAAGAGCTGATACAAAGGGAAGAATTTCACCTCTTTCCTCCTAGAAGTTTCCAGTGTGCACTGAAATGATTGCTGTGATGCTGTGAGGAAGGATGTTGTTAAAATGCTAAACTTTCTGGGGGTTTTGGTCATACGTCCTATATTTTTTTATCCAAAGCTTATAAACAATTAAAACCTATCATTTGCATTCATGTTGTGTTTTGGCAGTTGAATGTCAGTCTCTGAAAGGAAATTTCATCCTCTTAATTTCAGCCTTTACATCTGAAATGCTTCACCAATTTGTGTGTTTATGTGTGGGGAAAACACTTTTATTGGAATGTGAGCCTTTTTGGAAGCTCATGGTGGTAATGAATGTTCTAAGAATGTATTTATAGTCTCAAAAAATATGAACTGTGTATTTTTTTCAGAGCCTCATTTATGACCAAGACTGTACAGTATCAAAATGAGCTGCATAAATTCCTGATTTGGGATACAGCTGGACAGGAGCGGGTAAGTAAAGCCAATATCTGTGGAGAAAGTTTGGGCCAGAGCTTAGGTTGCTTTTCAATTCTGCTCCTGAAAGTCACAAAGTGATCTGGGTTTACAAACATGTATTAGAACACTTGCTTCTCTGCAGGTTCCTGTTAGATGTGGGTGTTGTAGATATGTTTTTATTTTTCGTTGTTAAAGTGTAAAGGTAAGGAAGATTACCTAAGAGGAGTAATGAAACAATAGTCTGGGTTTAGATTCACTGAAAGGGAAGAGTCTTTCCACAGAAAACAAGGCTGGTGTGGGGGGAAGCCAGCAGCAGTCTCTAGTACCATTTCTAGTTGAGTTTTAAATGTTCAACTGCAATATTTGCAGCCAGTGCAGCAACACAAGAATCAAAGTGAAATGAATTGCCATGTCTCATAGTACAAGGCCTTCATTCTGGAAAAATATACAACTGCTAACACATTCTGTTAGCTTCACTGTTAGGGTTATAAATGTGAGTAGGATGTAAATTTAGGCTTTCCAAAGCAGAGTTTCAAGCAATGTTACAGGTGATAACTGCTCTTTTATTCTTTTGTAAAGTTTTACTAATCAAATCTGATGATGTTAGAAGCTATGTCAAGAAATCTCTTCTGAAATTTAAATTTTAATTTGGTAGTTTGGGGTTTTGATCTCTGCAGCATGCATAGTTCTGAGGGGAAGCAACAAAAGCTTTGAAGAAAATGACTAATCAGATGAAATCCCAGCTAATTACTTTGCATTATTTTTACTTGAAATTTAAAAGAAAGACTTTGCTAGGGAACTTGCTTGCTTATGAATTGCTAGTAAGAGTGGTAGAATTAGAGTAGCTGTATTAACAGTGCTTTTTCTTGCTGCTTTTTGACTGCAAGTGAACTGCTGGCAGCTGCCAAGTACTCATGATGAGTTTGTTTAAGATGTGAGGTAACTGTGACAAAGGTTGGGTTATTACTTCAGGGTAACAACAGGCAAATACAGCTGTTCTGCTTTTCAGGATTGGCTTGAGAAACAGCCCACACAAAAAACAAACCAACAAAACAAGCCCCCCAATAATCACAAACAAAACAAACACCTTGTAAAGCCTCAGTCATCCCCATCCACACGCACTTGACCTTTAGGATTCCTGGTGGAACTGAGTTGCCAGCACTTTGGCTTGATAACAGCCTTGATGGCTCAAGTGTATTTGTATTGTGATATAGTGCTGTAAATTTTGAATGACAATTTATTTCCCTCTAACAGCACCATATAAAGCAAACTTGTCAGGGATGTTTCCCAGGAATATGTCCAATAGTGTATGTGTTATCAAAACTATCCTGAGTCCTTCCATTCCCCGCAGTCAGTCAGCATTTGCTGTAAATAGCTTGTCTTAAGTGAACATCATAGCCCATTCTGGAATGTTATTGCTGCAAAGTGATATTCTGAGAGGTAGAGGTATGAATTTTTAGAGGTTGGTACTCCTAAATGGAAATCTTTATAAACATGCCTGCCATTATTTGGCAGGAAACATCCATTACATTTTAGCATTCCATCCTGTTTGCTTTAACTCTGCAAGCAATGGGAGGACCCTGTCATTTGGATTCAGCACATCTAATCTGAGGAAGCATCTCTGGACATGACCAGCATGTTCCTGGTCTATTTTGGGACTCTCAGTGATACCTCTTTAATTTTCTTCCACACAAGTTGCTTGATATCTTTATTGAAATCAAAAAAGGAAAGGTGTTTTACCAGGACTCTGACCCAGGAGCTGTGATACCTGTGAAGTTTATATTCTATATATGAGAGAAGTCACTTGAGACCCCAATATAACCCAGGGAAATCAGTGAAATGTGAGCAAGGATGTTTACTTTGAAATGATTCAGTATCTTCACGGAGGTTTCTTTCTCCAGAGCAGGACGGCACTATCACTGCTGTCACAAATGGGCTGTGCACCTGCCTGGCCCTGAAATCTGTAGCAGTTTTCTGGTCATGCAACATATCTGACAATTATGGAAGGGATTCCCTCTGTGGAATAGATCTGGAATACTAAAAATGTCCACACCATTCTTGGAACTGAAATGTCTCTGCTGAGCTATGATGTGGAACGCATGGAATTCACAGTCCTGGCTTCTTGAGGAGTGTTTGCTGTTTCCCATTTCAAAAGCCCAGCTGCAAATAGTGCTGCACTGCACTGGGCACCCCCTTGCTCTCAGTGGCTTTGGCGTGTCTGGATAGACTTTTTCCAGAGATGGAAACGTGCACCAAGTCATTCACACACCTCATTTACACACACACCTTATTTCTTCTCTCATTTCTTCTACACTGAGTTCAACTGATAGGAGGTCACTTACAGTAAGTAGGATTTTTGCCTTCTTACCTAACAGTTTCGAGTTTCCCTGCATAATTACATTATGCATAATTACATTAATAATTCTATCAAAACAAAAATTGGAGGCTGGGGGACAAGCTGAAGTCTTTGGAAAAATTGCAAAAGGAAAATCCAGTGTGTCTAGTAACATCTGTTTTGTTCATGTATTTTATCTGCCGACTGCTCTTAGGTGGAAAAAAGTATCTAAGTGTTAGCAGACAGGAAATGAGAGTAATACAAAATCAGCAAGTGAAAGTTGGTTTATTCCCAATGTAAATAGTGAAATAATCAAAAAGCCAGGTTGCAACCAGTCCAAGTGGTGGTTTACCCTTTATATTTTAGTACTTAGAAGGAAGAGAGGGATTATGTCCCAATGTGAACTGAATGCCTGCCCATGTTTCCCTTTCCCACTATTAAATATTTTTATATTCTGAACTTTGCATTCAAAATCCTATTTTCAAAACAGAATTTGAGAGCCAAACGTAAATGGTCTGGAATTCTGCTTTATAGCAAGATTTTTATGATTTATTATATTGCTCTCAGTTGAACTGTACTAAGCAAAAGGAAATTGGTATTTTATTAGAAATGAATAAGCCTTTATGAAAAACTGTATCCAATTCATTATTTTTACCCTAAGTAATAAGATGCACAAAAGCTCTAAATCATATATGCTTACATGGAACCAATACATGCAGTTCACTCTGCACTTTGATGGAGAGTTCTGCTTGCTGGATAAGTCATCTTGGCTTTTTAAAAGTTGGCAGAATATCCCACTGTTCCTAAGACTGCTTCATTGATATTTTTGATGTAACTTGATTGTGTACTTTATCACTTTTTTTTAGCACTGGATTCATAGGTTCTGTCCACACAGAGGTACAGGCTCTATGAAGCAAACTGTCCTGCTGTAGATTTAATTCTGAAAATCACAAGAAAATTACTGCAGCCTTTTATCTAATGTGTTCCTTAAAGCTCTGCTTGCAACAGGGTACATAGCTGTGGGCTTTTGCAGTTTTTTGGTTTAAGCTTGCTTCTAAACTTGAGGGAAAAACTGAAGCAAAATCCTTAAAGCCATAAGTTAGATTGTGAAGAAATCAACGTTTCTAGTATTATAAGACTGATGACTGATCCACGGGGCTAGAAGCTGACAGCAACTTCTGAACATTTCAGATCAAAATTAGTAGATGCTAGTTTTCTTAACATTTTCATCTTAGTCAAAATTGACCTTGCTTCTCCCTGCATTTTTGCCCTTGTTTAGTGTTTAAAGTCAAGCACATCCATGTTTGTGTAGACAGTCTGTTAAGTGAGAGGTTCTAATCGAGGCAAAATGAGCTCATGTTTGCCTTCCTGCTGTTTGCAGTNGGCCTTAGGAGAACAATGCCTTCCTGGGAGGTTGTGTGCTCTACTGCACAGACTGCTTGTGACTGTAAAGGGAAGTTTTTCACTGCTGGGATCTTGGTTTTCACTTTTTTCAGTAGTAATAATGATGAAGTTCTGGAGGTCAGTGGAAGATCAGGTTTATGTTGTCTGCTGTCTTTCTTCCAGTTTCGTGCTTTAGCCCCGATGTATTACCGAGGGTCAGCTGCAGCCATTATAGTGTATGACATCACAAAAGAGGTAAGAAACTTCATCTTGACCCAGCATTACAATTTCTTTGGTTTTTTAGTTGTGTGATGGCCAAGTTCTGACTCTTAATTTCTTAATTCCTTCCATCTTCTTTTTTTTTCCCCATATTAGGAAACTTTCTCAACATTAAAGAACTGGGTTAAAGAGCTTCGCCAGCATGGACCTCCCAACATTGTTGTAGCTATTGCAGGAAATAAGTGTGATCTTAATGATGTCAGGTAAGTAACTGCTGTCAGTTTTGAGGATTTTCCTTAAGCCCTAACATTAAATATTTCAGGATTTTAGAGCAGCTGAAAGATATAGAACAATTTAAGCTGTTCTGCTCTAGTGTTGTAGTTTCACAAGTGGTTTGAGCTGTTTCTGCTGTCAGAAGATGTGGTTAGTATGCCCTTGGATGGTCTCACCCACTTCCTCCCCTGTGCTGGTGTGAGTACACGTGTGACTGGGCAGTAAATAGGTCTGTAAAACGGCTCCAGATTAAAACTAACCCTTTAAAAAAAAAAGAAAACTGATCCAAGTATATTTATCTTTCTCACACCATGAACACTTGCTGGCATAACGGTGTGGGGATAGCAGGGTTAGGAACGAGCAGTTTACAGGGAGACAGGATTACCTTTTCTGGTGGCAGTGCCAAGTTACACAAACCTAAACTGCCTGTGAAACTATAGTGTAATAGAAGCTGTTTACCTCACTTTACAAGAAGTGCCCCTGTCAGTCTGTAGCACCTCATTTTGTCAGGAAAAACACCAAGCCTGTTGGAAAGCATTGTGTAGATTTTTCTAACTTGCTTGTTCAGGTGCCTTCCTTCCCTGCTTAAATATTGGGGTGGAATTGGCCGTGGCCAAAATAGTTGCAGGGAGCGGGAAAAGCTCTTGAGAAACTTTATGAACAGCCAAACTTTCAGGAAGGCATGTACTAAAAACAAAAGTAGGCCTTTTTTATTGATGTCCTGGTTAAATAAGCCAAAATTCAGAAANTATATAGGAATATTCCTATATAAATAATTCCTTTTGTATCTTCATGCAAAGTAAATGCTGTGCTGATGATTTGTGCAGTGTTGGGAGATACTTTGGTTTTGTAAACAGTCATAAGAAAAGCACAGGATCGTTGGAAATAATGCTTTAGGATCTTCTCAGGACACATAAAGCTGGTGAGGTGAATAACACTCCTCAGAAGGATTGATTGCAGACCTAAGCTTAGAGCACTCCAGACAAAACCACTGCAATGTTGTCAGATGGATTAAGGCCTTGGGTAGTTCATGACTGTGCTCGTACCTCAAGGCAGGGAGACAGCACAGAGTAAAGAATGAGCATCAGCTTCAGCATGAGGGAGCACTGTGATGCCAAACAGGTAGAATATTCATTATAGGAGACACTTAAAAACTTAATCCGTCCCTTAAGGTTTTGAGTAATGGAGTTCTTTTGCATTTATGAATTTTTCTTTGCTTTTTTTTTTCCAGAGAAGTCATGGAAAAAGATGCTAAAGACTATGCAGATTCCATTCATGCAATATTCGTAGAGACAAGTGCGAAAAATGCAATAAACATTAATGAACTCTTTATAGAAATTAGTAAGTATTTGAACAGTTAATGTACTTTCTTCTGCAAAAAACTTGAGTAGAAATTTGATTTCTATATTGCTTTTTGTGCTATTTGGGTGAAGATTTACTAACTTTATACTAAATTTGTTACAGTCTGACATGACTGACAGACTGACATGACATACAAACTGCAAAATGAGCTGCATGAATTTCTGGTCACCTAATGACCTCTAAATATTCCTTCTTGAGGTTTTCAGCCTATTGTGATGCTGCTGGATAAATAGCAGGCAGGGTACTCATGTCAGAAGTCAGTGTCATCTTACCATGTCTGTTATTGAATGTTCCAATTAGTGCTTCCAAGGTTATGAAAGAGGAAGGAAATGGCATGAAGAAGATCCAGACTTTATATCTGAAAAAAGGAATTAAGTTCTCACTCTTAGTGAGAGTACTTAGGCTAAAAAAGTGTATTTTTAAAATACAAGAATTCATAAATGCCAGATTACTGCATGGGGAATAGCAACTACTGCATGTAGATTTTCCTCAAGTATGTTTGTAGTACCTTGGGGGTTTTTTATATTAAATTGCAAATCTTTTCTGTCCCATTTGTGGTGAGGACCACAATGATACATTTATATGTGTGAATAAAAAGCAGTATTCCAAAGTGAATTCTATGCAATACTATTTGGAGGATGTGTGTCAAGTAGCAGCACCAATGTGCAGGTGTCTCAGCTTGTTTGTGAAAAGAGAACTAACTACAGAAACATCAGACTTAATAAAAAAAAATAGGGTCTATAGAAGCAGTTGAATATATTGAAGGTGATGTGAAAAGTATGTGCTCTAGATTAGCTTCCTGATTTATTGACTTAATAGTCGCTCTCTAAAATTGATCTTGAATAAATTATGGGGGGGAAAAAAAAATCATAAATCCTCCTCAGAAGAGAATGCTCAACCAGGAACAGTCCATTTTAAAGACTGATGAGATGAGTAAAGCAACTCTCTCTACAAGCACTCCTTTGTTAAGCCTGATGCAGGTGATCTGTGGAAATACAGGTCAAGATGGTTGTTCTCAAGCTATTCCAGATGGTATTGCATCCTGCAAAGTATTCTCCAAGTGCTTTT
>VYZR01111143.1:0-12660 GCA_013400675.1 Oxylabes madagascariensis | reverse complement strand
TGTTTACCTCACTTTACAAGAAGTGCCCCTGTCAGTCTGTAGCACCTCATTTTGTCAGGAAAAACACCAAGCCTGTTGGAAAGCATTGTGTAGATTTTTCTAACTTGCTTGTTCAGGTGCCTTCCTTCCCTGCTTAAATATTGGGGTGGAATTGGCCGTGGCCAAAATAGTTGCAGGGAGCGGGAAAAGCTCTTGAGAAACTTTATGAACAGCCAAACTTTCAGGAAGGCATGTACTAAAAACAAAAGTAGGCCTTTTTTATTGATGTCCTGGTTAAATAAGCCAAAATTCAGAAAGAAGGTGTGTGTAAACTTCTTGGGTTTAGGTTTCACTGGAAAAGGCACCACAGCTGGTGTCTCAAAGGAGACAGCTGGTAATATGTTTAAAGAACCACTGCAAAGGTGGCTCTGAGTATGGTTTTGCAAATTGTTAATACCTAGAAGTTACCTAGTGAGCTCACTTTCATCAGAAGTAGCATATCTTTTGAAGGAAGTACAGTGTAAAATTATTTAGAGCAGAATTCACATCTCACATGCTCAGCTGGCATCATAAGTGTAAACATTGCTACTCAAGCTAATGAGGAAGATTCCTTGTACTTCAGTCAGTGGCAATATTTGAGTCACTGCTCAAAGTCCATGCTCTTGATATCCTAAAGCCCCTCATTACTGAAAGTAGCCAGTGTGTTGCAGAAATTGTGAAGTGATAAAAGTGATAAAACATAAAGTCCAGACCTCCCTACAACTACTGGGGTTGTATTTTTCATTTTGTTTAAAGAAAGACACAAAACTTCAACTTGCCTACACTGGGTGCAGAATAACTTGTACGCTTCTGTGTGCTCAGTATACAAATGTTCCTTTTATATAGGAATATTCCTATATAAATAATTCCTTTTGTATCTTCATGCAAAGTAAATGCTCTGCTGATGATTTGTGCAGTGTTGGGAGATACTTTGGTTTTGTAAACAGTCATAAGAAAAGCACAGGATCGTTGGAAATAATGCTTTAGGATCTTCTCAGGACACATAAAGCTGGTGAGGTGAATAACACTCCTCAGAAGGATTGATTGCAGACCTAAGCTTAGAGCACTCCAGACAAAACCACTGCAATGTTGTCAGATGGATTAAGGCCTTGGGTAGTTCATGACTGTGCTCGTACCTCAAGGCAGGGAGACAGCACAGAGTAAAGAATGAGCATCAGCTTCAGCATGAGGGAGCACTGTGATGCCAAACAGGTAGAATATTCATTATAGGAGACACTTAAAAACTTAATCCGTCCCTTAAGGTTTTGAGTAATGGAGTTCTTTTGCATTTATGAATTTTTCTTTGCTTTTTTTTTTCCAGAGAAGTCATGGAAAAAGATGCTAAAGACTATGCAGATTCCATTCATGCAATATTCGTAGAGACAAGTGCGAAAAATGCAATAAACATTAATGAACTCTTTATAGAAATTAGTAAGTATTTGAACAGTTAATGTACTTTCTTCTGCAAAAAACTTGAGTAGAAATTTGATTTCTATATTGCTTTTTGTGCTATTTGGGTGAAGATTTACTAACTTTATACTAAATTTGTTACAGTCTGACATGACTACAAACTGCAAAATGAGCTGCATGAATTTCTGGTCACCTAATGACCTCTAAATATTCCTTCTTGAGGTTTTCAGCCTATTGTGATGCTGCTGGATAAATAGCAGGCAGGGTACTCATGTCAGAAGTCAGTGTCATCTTACCATGTCTGTTATTGAATGTTCCAATTAGTGCTTCCAAGGTTATGAAAGAGGAAGGAAATGGCATGAAGAAGATCCAGACTTTATATCTGAAAAAAGGAATTAAGTTCTCACTCTTAGTGAGAGTACTTAGGCTAAAAAAGTGTATTTTTAAAATACAAGAATTCATAAATGCCAGATTACTGCATGGGGAATAGCAACTACTGCATGTAGATTTTCCTCAAGTATGTTTGTAGTACCTTGGGGGTTTTTTATATTAAATTGCAAATCTTTTCTGTCCCATTTGTGGTGAGGACCACAATGATACATTTATATGTGTGAATAAAAAGCAGTATTCCAAAGTGAATTCTATGCAATACTATTTGGAGGATGTGTGTCAAGTAGCAGCACCAATGTGCAGGTGTCTCAGCTTGTTTGTGAAAAGAGAACTAACTACAGAAACATCAGACTTAATAAAAAAAAATAGGGTCTATAGAAGCAGTTGAATATATTGAAGGTGATGTGAAAAGTATGTGCTCTAGATTAGCTTCCTGATTTATTGACTTAATAGTCGCTCTCTAAAATTGATCTTGAATAAATTATGGGGGGGAAAAAAAAATCATAAATCCTCCTCAGAAGAGAATGCTCAACCAGGAACAGTCCATTTTAAAGACTGATGAGATGAGTAAAGCAACTCTCTCTACAAGCACTCCTTTGTTAAGCCTGATGCAGGTGATCTGTGGAAATACAGGTCAAGATGGTTGTTCTCAAGCTATTCCAGATGGTATTGCATCCTGCAAAGTATTCTCCAAGTGCTTTTACAGCTCAGCAGTCTAGGTCTAGATGAGCCTGAAGTGTAACTGCTGCTAAATTGACTTCCAACTTCCTCTGCTGTCCTTTTTTGCAGCCCTCCCTCTTACAGACATAACACAGACTGTTGCTGCCATCCTGCTGGGCAGGAATGTCATCCCTAGTGACTTACAGCTAATTGAAGGCACATTTTTGTATGCAGAGCATACACCGGATGCTCAGAATTGTTTTCAAGTATAATATTTCCTATAAATTTCTTTTTCCTGCCTCCTTGTAGGTCGCAGAATTCCATCCACTGACACCAACCCCGCGTCCAGTGGGAAGGGCTTCAAACTTCGACGACAGCCATCGGTGACAAAGCGCAGCTGCTGTTGACTGACCCCTTAGAAAATCAAACTTGTTTATACAGTAGGTGGTCTTGGAAGTTCATAGTTCACGTTGGGTTTATATTATCAGTCTTAGATCTTTATCTGCTGGCGTTCATCCACCCGAGGTCCCCCAAGAAGGGGCCGGCTCTTCTGACACCCGTATGCGCGCAGAAAAGACTGCGGTGATCAGGGCAGCCTGCTGGCTTCCACAGCGTGCAGTGTCTCTTGCATTCAAAGGGAATCCATCATCACTTCTTTGGCCTTGCTTGATTGGAAGGTGACTACGTGGATGGTAGAACTGAAATGTTTTCATAGTTTTGTAATCAAGGTTTTTGGGAGGTTTTTTTGTAAAAAGGGAAATGAGCACTTTTGTGGGAGATTGGATTAGGAGGAGTCTGGAAGTTAGATGTCATTTCTTCCTGTTCTTCAGTGAGCCTTATTTGAAATTTTGGTGTAGCTAATCCAAAGTATGATGGGACAGTTGATGTGAGATGGCTACAGAATAAGCAACTGAAGACAAGTAGTAGGCAAATCAGTCCATCCAGTCCCCAAATCCCATTTGCACTTTTTATTTAAGGATGAACTGCACTGGGGGTGGGGACACAAACAACAGATCTTAAACCACAGACAATCTCCTTTTTCATGCTGACTGAAATCACTTTAAAGCAAACTGGTATGCTTATAGCCATCTTTTTGTTGCAGGTTTTTTTAACGTTAAGATGTTGGTTGAAGAAAATTACTTGTAGATCTGACTAAATTAAGTGGTTACTGACTAAAAAGAGATGCTGTAAACAGATGCTGCCAGTGGTTCTGATAAGACCTACAAGTTTTTGGGGAAAGTTTTTAATTGCTCAGCATGTGTAAAGTGTTCATATTATATTTATGAGACCAGTGTTTAAAGTGTTATAAATTATGTAAAAAACAGTAAAAAATAATACTGTCTTCTACACTCCTTCCATTCCACACCTAGGGATAAGCTCTTGGGGAGTCTCCATCAGGGTTTTTTTCCTGTATTTTAGATATTGTCACTGTGAGTTCATCCAGAGGCAGATGAAATTCTTTCTCTTTCAATGACATTTGAAAGGGCCAAAAGAAAATCCTGTTGGGGCAGCATGAGGCCTGTCTGTTGAACAAGCTTTCATCTGGGGTGCACCCAGTCTTTCCTATTTTGGGCACAAAAAAACACATAGGAAGTAACCTTAAGACATGTGGTAATGTAGATCATTACCTCTCGGTTCCTGGGGTTTTTCATCTGTGAGGGTTTTTAGCAAATCAGTGTTTAGCTTATTCTGTATGGGTTTTAGTAGGCTTTCAATTAAACTATAGGTTGACCATACCTGTTTGTGCTATTTTATTTATTTTTACTTTTTGTTTCTTACCAGCACCTAGTGAGAAACTTTAATACTTTTGAAGAAAAAGAGCTTAATAGACTTGAGTATATACTAAAATATACTGGTTAGTTTTAGTATCAAACTGAGATCATGATGATGCTTATTCTTTTTTTTTAATCTGGTTTTCTATCATCTCAAGTATTTTCTCTGAAGGAAATGTAGGAAAATTTGTAAAAAATGAAAGGATTTCTACTTCAGATTCATTTGTGTTAGTGAAAATTCTTGCAGAGCTGGAGCAAAACAGGCAAACTGGTACAGTGAGGTTTTTAGACAGGTCAGTGAGTTTAATGAGATTTGGTGACTACATTTTTGTCATGCCTTTTCCTTACCCTGCCTGCATTGCCAATTCTGCAGCCTTTGCCATAGTCCTGCAGGCTCCACGCTTCTAGAGAGCCCAAGAAATCCAACTTCATGGGTATGCACTCTACTCTTTCTGCAGTTCTGATCTTGAATTAACGGTAATTAATAATAATGTGTCATAGCCAGTGTTCCAGATTGTCCAAACTACCAACCCTGGAGCGAGGCTGCTTCTTAATACTTGCTTATTTAAAAAGACAGACAGTTGATGTAAGTTCTTCTGAGTGCAGATAAGTGTTTATTGATCACTAGCCTGCTGAAAGCTGGAATGCAATCTTCCCTGCATGAGATGCACATGCTCATTGTTTCATTTTAGGTGGAGAAAAATGGTTTCTTTTGTATTAATAATTTGTTAGCTCAGCTGCTTTGATCTTGCACTAGGCTTGCTGGAATTGATTATATTTTGTCCTAACATTGCTTCTCTATTTGGAGATACATTGGTATTGGAGTGTTTGGAGTGCTGATTATCAACCATTCCAGCTAAATTTTTAATAATTTTTTTCCTGGTAAGAAGTTGTTTAAAAAGCTCAGGATTAAAGTTTTATTCCACCATGTCTTTCTGTCTAATGAGTGGAGCTCATCAGACAGACTGAACTTTCAGATCTGTCAAAGGGAATTACACGATCTCAGAATGGTTCAGGTTAGAAGGGACCACAGTGGGTCATCTGGTTCAACCTCCCTGCTCAAGCAGGGTCATCCCAGAGCACATTGCACAGATTAATTTCTGCAGAGCAAGTTTGAAAGGGCAAAGTGTCATGTATATAAAAATGTAACAAGGTGTATGTTATATCATTGATCCGGAGCATTTTTAGCTGAAAAAATATGACTATTGCAACTTCTAAACACCACGAGTTCTTTCTCATGATAAGTAAAAAATTGAACAAAAATATAATTTGGTAAATACTTCATTTTTAAGCTTTGGAGCAACTTGAATGTGCTCTCCAAGTTTTGGAAGGTGTCTTCATCTGACCCTCTATTAAAACAGTCACTTAGCTGACTTGCCAGGCTCTCAATCTGTGCTGTAGGTAGTTTTGTTAGATATTTTATATACATGCTGAAAACTGGCATATCAAGTACCCAAGTAGGTGAAATTTGGAAGCTGACATTTAGTAGCATCTAGTAATCAATCATACTGCTGAAAATTGTTATCGGTGCTTTGAAAAGTTCTTAGACAATTCTAAGAACCTTTGCTGTTGCCATGAAGGTAAAGACTTTGTTTTAGGTCCAGCAAATCACTGCACTCCAGATCCCTGCTGACATCAGTGAGACCCTTCCTTTAAGTGCTGCAGGAGCAGACAGTTAATGGTTTAGAGGGATGTTTTATGCAGACTGGAATCTTTGATATATTGCTTTACATTTAATGCTACCAGCCTGCTCAAGAAGGACTATTTACTTGTTAGGGAAGAGAGTAAGAGGAGAAGAGACAGGACCTGCTTATTGATTTGGAAGTCTAATCCTTTAACCTGGTTGAGGGAGAACTACATTCTTGGTTAAAGCTTCATTTTAATTATCAAAAAGCAATTCACGCTGAAAACCTTGAATGGTTTAAAAGTTGGTCTCAGCAAGATTTTTTTGTTACACTGTTAAGCTTAAATGATTCCTTCACATTAGTGTTTAGTTTAGTTCCAGTATAACACATTATTAATTGGAAAAGGAAGCTTTAGCAGTGATGTTTGAATGACTTGCTTGTGAAACAGTCTCTAGTGTGTGTTAAGGATGGTGTAGGCTATTTGTGGTGTGCTGTGTCAGCAGTCTGCACAGGAGTGGATGATCTACAGGACAGAAGCTGTCAGAACAGTGGAGCTGCTCACCCTGGAGTGAACCTCACTCAGCAGCAATAGCTACAGACAAGCAGGGCAGAATCATCTCCAACATGAGGAGAACCTGCATAATTCACTGGCTTCAACTTCTACACTGCCTGCTCACTTTGTAGAAAGGCTTCATGTATCTCTCCTGAATACTTGCAGCCTCTAAAATTGGCTTTTTGGTTTATAGTTGAGAGAAAAGGACAAACTTTCTTAACTTTTCTAGCAGGAAGTCATTGTACAGCCATATGAGATGGTTTGTACATCACAAGTCAGTTACTCAAAGCAGGAGAATTGTGTACTTGGAATTAAGTCTCTAAAAATCTGCAAAAAATTCCCTAGAAAACTGATGATGTTTTATGTTCAGATCCCATCTCTGGTAATAGATCACAGCCTAGTGATGGTAGGTGACAGAAGATTTACAGAAATATAATGATGGTGTGGATTACCAATGTAAGATGGAAATACAGGTCCTAGTATTAAAATAGTCATGTTAGCTTTCCTTTGAGTCATATGGCGCCAGCTTGTCAAAAGGAATATGCTTGAAAATACCTATTTATATATCATACAAAAATTCAGGTGCCAAAATGTAATTCCCTAAAATTATTAAGGCCTTCTGACACTAATGTTTGTTTCTGAAGAATCCCTTCTGATATTCTGGAGGTCTCAAAAGTCTGAATGCAAACTACTTCTTGCTCAGCTACAGTCAAAAATGCAGGACTTGGAAAAAAATCGAACAAGCATTACCAGACTTTGTCCCTGAAGTGTCACAGATAACAAATCTTTCAAGGGATATAAGACTATCCTGAAATCCAAAAATACTGATGAGCTTAGCCTCTGACATGTCAAAATCTTCCTAGGGTTGGCTTTTTCCTCCTTCCCCCCCTCCATTTCCTCCCATCCCACCCAACCCTGAATTTTTAACATAGTGGTGTCAGTGTACATGCTATAAAGAGCTATTCATAAATACTTCGAAAAGTTCTAATGGCTGAGAGTTTCTTGGTGCTCCCTATTTTACATGAAGAATCGAGGCAGTAGGGTGATTTTTCTCAGTCTAGAATAAAGGTGACTTAGAAACAATTTTGCTGTTCCTGTTACATCAACCTGCAACTGATGTTCCTAAATTTTTGCTGAAACACTAACTAGAATTTTATTTAAGGAGCTAATTACCTTTGTAAAAAATTTTCTTTTAAGAAGGTTGGGGTTCACTTTGCTTGGTTTCTGTTGATGTTTTCACATATGTATTGAACAAACCAACTTTTTCAAATGTTGAAGGACACAGACCACTCTTCTGTCATGCTCTTCATCACTGTGGGTGTGATACTCCATCCAGTTGTTGCACTTGAATATTCTGTAACTCTGACACCTTGATAAATTCACTGCTACTATCTTGCCTCACTTTTACTCGTGTTACAAAATGTATTTCCTATTAAATCCATTATGTTTTCTTGGCAATTTGTTCTTTGTTTCCTTATGGGATTTAGACAACAAAAAGTGGTGAGTGTCTTTTTTGCCACAAAGTTTTAGAAGTATCTGTCACAGCAGCAAATATTTGTAAGCAAAATGGTAATTCATTAGCACAGCCTTATGAAACTGTTACAGCAGCTGAGACCTGTGCCATGACTGTATTTTACCACATAATGAAGGCTAAAAGCACATTCACCTGGAGGAGCAAGCTCTTGTAAGCCTCTGTCCACTCTTCTGTATTTTAACTCTTTCTTGTACTTCCTCTTTCTGAAATTACACTGTGATGGTGAATTAATTGATCTAAGGCACAGAAATGGACTGCATTTCTGTAGCTAAGAGACTTAAGACTTCCTGCCAATCTCCCCACTTGTGCCCCCAACACCGAGGACAGTGAAGAAAAAACAGGGTTTTTTTCTGAATGAGAAACTGCATTTGTGTGTTCAGGACACAAAAATAACCTGATATGCATAGAGCTCTTGCAGTGTAGTAAATATTTGCCTGTAAAACGTGTGAAGGTTAACCTTTGTATCAGCAATTCTTGTCACTCATAACATTCTGCCTTTTCATTCTGGGATGGGGTTAACCTGTTACAAGGGTTGAAAGGTCTGTGCCTTCTTACTATGTTATCTCTTATTAAAACAAACTTCAGCCGCTCGAAGTTACAGAGCATTTGCAGCACTGTAAACTGCACAAATTTCCAACCATTGCTTCACTGCATGAAGTGTAGTCAGATTACTAGTGATGAAATATTATAGTGATGAATTCCCAAGCTTATGAATGTTTTGAGACTTTTTTTTTAGTCTTCTCTTGGGCTGGTCCTGAGAGCGTGTACAGGTTTGTCTGTATTGTTGGTTTGTAGATGCTAAGGAGGAAAACCAGGCTTTTGTTCTCTCCTTTTTGTTTGAATTGTTACACTCCCATATAGTGCATAGAATGCAAATAAAGAACTGTTGATTTGACATAATGTAAACAGCCTTTTCAGCCTAAGCATTCATAATAAACTTTTATAGTGTAATAACATGCTAAATCACTACCAGTCTGATGTATTGTGCAAAAAAAAAAAAAAAAAAAGGTGTAAACATTTTATTAATAAAAAGCTTTGTTTATAAATATGCTGGCTTGTTTATAAATGCTTCCAAAATTCTCCACATCTTAAAAAACAGTCTCTGTAGCAATATAATTATAGAAGAGGAATGTAAGCAATAACTTACATGTACAAATGACTGGAATAGCTGTTTTCCAGAAGTCCTGACTGCTGGTGTTCAGAAACAGGAGCTTTTCCCTGGTTTATGTACACAAAGGCAGAAGATCTTGTGCAAAGAAGGGATAGGGGGAAACAGCAGAGAGAATGCAGCTTTTGTATAACACTTCCTTTCTTTGCAGCACCGTGTCTCAGAAACTGCCAGCCACACACACAGTCTTGTCAAGCAGGGCAAGGCCTCACAAATTCTATCAGGGCCAAGTTATTTAATACATTGCTTTTACCTTAGACTGCATGAAATGCACAGTTCTCATCTGCTTAGGCCAGGTTTCTGTCAATCAAAACTGTAGAGTGCTTTTAATATCTGCATAGCGTGGGGCCTGTTGTGCTGGGAGGGGATCTTCTCTTGTTTGTTAATACAGCCAGCTGGTTGGTAGCTTGCTTTATTTAAACCAATGCTCTGTTGCTTATGTAGTTCCCAAAAATATGGATTTGGCTGCAGTTAACTCGCTTGTCTTACGTGATGTTTAAAAGATGTGGTTTGGTTGCTTCAATCTGGATGCACATCTAACGTGTTGAGTTAATAGCAGCCTTCAAAAGCTAAATAAACAAAAATGTCCTGCTTCTGAACTGCTGTTCCACGTGAAAAGGTTGGACACAAGTTTTTACTTAGCAAGTGGCTGCAGTTCCTATGCAGGAAACCCATACCGTGTCATCTTTTGTTTAACAGAGACCTGGAATAATTTAAATTTCCTGTTACCTGCGATTTTGAAGTTATGCTCTTAGATGTGAGCAAACTGCTTTTGAATAGTGTCAGATGTGTTTGTCTAAGATGGCATGAATGTGCATCAGGGAGGGCATAAGAAGGGTAGACACAAGGAATAGAGAGAAAAAGATATTTGCATATGTTTGCATAGGGAATCTGGGAACTAAATGCAAACCACCTGCTTTGCACACACACAATGAGAATGTTTCACTTGGATCAAGCCTTTCATCGCTTCTAAGGTAGAAGGTTTGCAACCGATGAACTTGTTCTTTAAAATTGTTTCAGTATAAAGCTTTCAGGTGCTGTCCAGCATTTCCCTGTAGTGTTCATACCAATTTTCTCCTGTTAATCAAAACCCTGCTTGGGCAACAAATTGGATTTTAGTCTTGTGGCTGAATTGTTCCCAGCAAGGGCTGTCAGTAGAACAGGGATGGGGGTATTGCAGGTGGCCTCCATTTCAGTGAATCTGACCTGCACAACATTAAATGTACACACGTTTATTTACATGCAACAAAAACCCGACAACCTACATTCATTAGACTTCATAAATTTTCAATTTAAACAATGCTGTGCTTGATAAAACCTTCAGTCTGGATGAAAACGTGGGCAAGTCCTTCAAATACAAACAGGAAAGTTCAGAGCAGCCAATTAGGGCAAGGCAATACATCTTGGCAAATCCTCTAAGAGGTGGATCATCAAACGCTTCAGGGGGTTCTTTGTACTTTTTTCAGGAAAAGCACAACTCGGAAAGGTCTGGGCAGCAACACTTAATAGTTGTTTACTTTTGGGTTTTTACTATGTATGACTAAATGCTGTGTAAAGCTTTCCCTCTTACTCCTGGCCGTTAGGTTGCAATTAACTTACTAATCTGTATAAAACTTGTCTTTTCTACTAATTACTGGTCCAAGAATGCCTGGCTTATGGAGAGAATCTGTTTACAAAATAAAACTTGAAAGATTAGGTAAAAGAAGGTAACCTTCCCACAGCACCAGCCACAAAAGCTGCAAAGTATGAGTGAACTCAATTCTCTCCTGACTTGAGATTGAAAACGTTATGACATAACCTGTAGTTTAGGCTAAAAATGCTCCCAAGGAGCAAAAATAGTAAGACCATCCAAATCTAGTTTCCTGGAAAATAAAATGCACCCCTTTATAATCTTATGTGACCATTGCTCCAAAAGAGAAGGAATTCAAGGAACAAGAGCAGTATTTGAATGTATTACCCTGCAGTGCTGAAGTTTTAAAAAATCAGTCCCGCTGTCCTGGCTGGAAGGAGTTGGCAGGTCTCACTTGTATCATGCAAAACTAAGAGTTTTGTACTAAATACAGGTATGGGTTTGGTTTGTTTTGGCATGGAATGAAAGACAACTGAGAACAAAAAGGACGAAATAGGATGGGAGGTGCTAAAGCACATAAAAACCAGGGATTGTGGTGGACAGGAGCAGCTGAAGGTGTGGTACAAACACTGCAGATGTGCTCAGAGCAGTGACTGCCACTGTCCTGCTTAGAGGTGTTAATTTTAACATATACATCACTCATTTGACATTGCTCTTAGTGCCAGAAAGGAGAACAACACTCTTGTTGTAATTCTAGATCTTTTTAGCTACCTTATGCATTTTTGACATTTATCAAGTCAAATAACGTGATACAAAGAATTTGTGTGAGGGGAAGGTGCACTGCATCATGTAGATTACACTGGTGTGAGAAAATGAATTTTCACAACATTTAAACATTTTTATTCACCTCTCACATCTTTGCTCATCAGCCCAGTCCAGGACCATGTGCTTTGAGTTGCTGTTCTTGGAAGATTTTATTTCTGCAAATGGCATCTCCTCCTGAAGTCTGGTATGTATAAAGTCCAGTATGTATAAAGTCCAATGAATACTTTTTAGTGCACATAAATTACCAGTTCTTAAAACCAGCATGTTTTTGCTGGTAACAGGGGCATCCCAAACTCCTGCCTCTGGTGGGTTAAAGCAATGCTTTATAAATTCTTAGGAACTTTTCAAATGTTCAAAACAACCTGAGGAGAGAGGGGAGCAAAAAGCGTAGTGTTGCTGTAATTACACTGGCCTAGGGCTATCAATAAAGCAGCACTTTATATTAAACCATGCTGTAAACTTAAAAAAAAATGTTTTAAACCATTGGAGTAAAAGCCAACCAACCAGAACTAAACACAAACAAAAAAAATCCACAAAACACAACCACCGCAAACCACCCCAAAACAAACACAAAAACCCCCAAGGAGCAACCCAAAACTTTGGAAAGGGGAAAGAAAGAAAGAAAGAAAGGGGAGGGGGGGATGCTTTAAAATCTGAGGAGACCTGACGTTCTGGTTTTATTCATGAAAAAAGCGAGTATTTCCTGCAGCTCGACGCCGGCTCCCAGGGTTGCCCTGGCGCTGTAAGGCTGCGCCCTGAGCCCTGCGGCCCCGGGAACTCCTCCTGATCCCGGGAGCGATTCCCGGCGGTTCCCTTTTCCCGGGAGCGATTCCCTGCGGTTCCCTTTTCCCGGGACCGATTCCCTGCCCGTCCCCGAGCCCGGCCGGAGATGCCGGCGGCGCTGGAAGCCGGGCAGGGACGGCGAGGGGCCCTGAGGCCACACGGAGCAGAGGCCTCAAATAACGCGCTGCTTCTGGACAGCAAGGCGTTTATGACAACCCGCGCTTTCCAGTGACGCTCAAACGCTATTTATTCGCCCGCTTTCTCCCCGTAACGCTCCGGGGAAGGCACCTCCGGCCACACGAGCGGCCGAGCGGCGGCGGACCCCCCCTCCCCCCCGCGGCCCCTGACGGCG
>VYZR01111129.1:3273-23835 GCA_013400675.1 Oxylabes madagascariensis | reverse complement strand
CAGCTTGGTGTCATCTGTAATTTGCTGAGGGTGCACTTCATCCCTGCCTGTACTGAAAAAAGAACCCACATTTCTCCTGACAATGAAATCAATGCCTGCTGTGTTTAATTGCTGCCACTCTCCTGGAATGGTTTGGTGTCCTAACAGTTGTACTGTGACAGAAACAGGGAGTGAGGGAGGATCTATCTTGAGCAGAAATAGAGGATTACATATTAGAAAAAAAGTATTTTTATGGAGAATAAAAATGTGTATTTTCATCCAAACAAGCTGTTCTATGAGGAGGAGAAGGAATTTCACTATTTGAATTTTCTGGAGTTTAGTGTAAGCTGAGGTACTCAAATCATACACTGAAGGCATGAGCTACAAAGGTTAAACCTAGCAAAGCACAGTTTAGCAATGTGGGGGCTGGGTAAGAATGCATCTTTTCTCTCACAGTATTTCAAGAGCTAGTTCTCACAAATTTTTGAAATATTTTGTGCGGCATTTAGTGAAGCCACATCAAGACTCCCTCCTCAGCCCTTAAGAGATGCTATTGTCTTTTTCAAACATGCTTTTTCAAAGCATACTCCTTCGCTGTTAAACTCATGATAAAAACCAGTGTGAAAGGCACAGAGAATTTTCAATACATGAAACATTCCATTTGTGCGGCAAACAAGTAGCTCAGGAACTTGAGGAAAGAAGCCAATGTCCAAAGTCTCATGAACAGGGGACAAGTTTTAAATGATGTTGAAGGAAGGTGGGTGCTCTCCCTCAAAAAGATTGACTGAACCCACTGTGAAATGCTCCTGTCCATGAGAACTTCCAGACAAAGGCTTTTTTGCTTGGATTTAGCTTTTATTTGTGAATGCTTACTCCCTAATTGCCCTTTGGCCCCTTATGGAGGAGGCTGGCTCCTACAGAAAGATCGCTGTACCTTTTACCCAAATCCTACTTCCCAGCCTGTTCCTAGTTTTCCCTAGCCTAGCAGGAGTAATCTCAGCCTCAAAACCCTACCCAAACTTCATCAAATAAATGCCCTCTGCCTACCCAGCTCACCTACTTAGTTTCAGTAGGAAGAATTCATGCTGCAGGTTCCGTATTACTTTTATAAAGTTTTTACAATGTAAACGTACCAAATCTTTGCCAAAATGTGCCCTACTTCTGACAAAGCCATAAAAGTGAGGGGGAAAATTGCTCAGTGCATGGCATGCACTGATGGCTCTGAAATGTCTTTGTGTGAAGGAATGTCTATAAATTATGTATAAACCTGGTTTTGTTCATTTAAAGACGTTTCTTCTGGTGGCTTATTGTCTCAGGCTAATGTAAGCAGTTATGCCACCATCGTGCATTTACAAATCAGGCTATGAATAAATAACAATTAAACTGTTTATACTTTCATTTTCAAATTTCACGTCCTACTGGCACCGAGAATGTATAACTTGAAGGTTGAGCCCAGGAATACTATAAAGGAAGGATGCACATGGCTGAGCCTTGGGTTTATGACATCTTGCTTGCAGATATTTCCTTTTGCATCTAATGGGAGGTGAGGGAAGATCCATGTTTCAGTTTATTTGAACCACCAAAGTTTACAGAGAAGGAAAAGAGTGGGTGGGAGAAGAGGAAAAGGGAGGGGAGGCTGGGGAAAAAAAAGTCAGCTGTTGTAGATCTATATTCTAAACACAGAATCCTCTGATCTACTGATATATCATTCATACCAGCAATCTGATACCTTGAAAATATTTTGCACGGGGCTGATGATGTTACAGAGAGTTTTCCTCCACCTCCTTTAACAAACAGGGCCATGGGATGATTTTCCTCTCTTAGCCTGAGTCATTTCCTCTTCCGTCACCTCAAGCTCTTTCAGCTACAACTGACAGCAGCTATCTCTCCATCAGGGGAGCCCTCCAAGTGTCCCTGCCCAGCTGCAGCTCGCAGGAATTCCGTATTGCTCTTTGGGGAAACTGTTGTGACACTTGCCAGGGTGTCAGTGGAGTTATTGTGGTTGAACTTCCCACGTGGACACTCTTATTCTGCCCTTTTTTTGTGGTTTGATTTGATCCAGTTCCAAATGAGCCTATGCTAAAGCCACATGGACATATCTACATGGAAAAGTAGCTTGAAATAGCTTGTAAGAGCTTGTATTCTTCCAGTGTAGGGATGGTTATTCCCACCCTAATTACCCTCTGGAATTGCCTACTGAAACCTTGGGTAGTTTTACATTAAAAAATGTTTCTATTATCTCTTTTATGCTACTAACTGCAAGCAACTCTACCCAGCTATATAAAATGAGAACTTCCCTGATTGCCCTTTTTCACAAGCACTCTGAAATGCCTTCAGTGAGTGGTATTTTATGGATTTTACTGGAATACCACAGATAAAACACAGATCTTTTTAAGAAAAGATCATGCTGATGAGATGTTGCTATAGAAATACTTAAAATATAAATGGCTTTAAACTTCAGCCATTGTGATGGAGAAAAAAAAAAGACAAAAGCTTACAGGGTTTTTGGCACTTCAGGCTAAGCCTGGAAGCAATGGGGTGACAGGAGCAGGTAGCAGGCAAGGAGAGCCAAGATGTGAGGCAACATCATTTCATCAGGCAGAGCCAGAGGAGCCAGGACAGAGGCAGTGCATGGTTAGTGAGAGCCTGGAGTACCTGGGGCACAGTCAGAGGAAGGGATTTGGGCTTAAGAAGGAGTGGAGCGTGCTGCGGGGAAAAGGGCTTTGGAGGAAAGACAATCCCAGCAGAAGGGAGGGGGAAGTGGGGAGCTGGAGGCCTGAAAGGCTCTGGAGGGGTAGAGCAGGGACAAATATTGTGGCAGGCAACCAAAACAGAAGTAGTGGTGGCTGGGAGGTGCAGGAGGGCTCTGAGATGAGGTGGGTGGGAGCTGGAATGCCTGGGGCTCTGAGGGAGTGGAATTCACCATGGATGTACTTTTTCCCAGGCATTCCCAGTTACACTTGGGGTCTAAATAGGGGTGACCCTATGAATCACCTTCACCTTCCTCATCCTCATGTTTGCTGTGAGGAAGGCGGGAGCTCAGCTCAAAGCTCTGTGCTTGCTGCTGGTGGAGCCTCTTTGATCTCGGAAGGTTTTGCCAGCAGAGCTGACAACCCTGGCTGCTGCAGGCCCTGGGGAGTCTTGAGGGGTTCAGGGGCTCCCCCAGAGCTGTGTGAGCCACAAACAGGCTTGTGAATGGCTTTTGAATTCAGAATTGAACGTGAGTTAATCTGGGGCACTCTGAGGAGAGCTTCATGTGCTGGGAAACCACTGCAATCCAAAGAGATTCAGGCTGTGAGATCCCCAGGACAATTCCTCCAAGGAGAATGTCAAAAGAGTGATGCAGATGTTCCCGTACACAGATCTAAAGAGTAAAATCTCCATCCCACAGGGCTGGAATTGTATTTGCAGAACTATAGGGACTCCTGAGCAACAAGTTAAACGCTGCTGCTGCTGTGACTGCTCAGGAGTCCACTTACTCATCACTGTATTTGGCAACATCTTAAATTACTTCTCATAATTCCATTTAGAGCATGGAAAACCTTCAGAGAAAAACTGAATGATAAGGTCCTTTGAGTTGCTTGTATGTTGAAAGCTTTATCTTTTAAGAACCTAAGTTATGACATATTTTTAAAAAGCATTTGTCTGTATATCAAGCCTTTACAAGAGTTGGGAGAGAGAAAGAAGAACAGACATTTCATCCTGAAACATAAAGGAATCATGTGGATCTTGGCTTAGCTCAAGTTAATTTCTACTTAGGTGATAAATCTATTTTTCATAGATTTGTAACTTGGCTATAAAAGCATATTTGAAGCCTTGGATATTGGCAGTCAAAACTTTCAGGTCAGGAGACTATTTTTAGCAATATTTTATTAAAAAAAAAAAAAAAGGAAAGCATAAAATGTTGTTTTTAAGTCTAGAAAATTAAAGGGAGACTTTTAAAAAGCATGGGTTGGGTCACATTTTGACACCCATGTTTGTTTTATTTTCCCTTAAAGAAAAGAAACAAAAATCCCATCCAACACACTTACAGCCTGACAGATAATAAAAGACATTTCAGATTGATCCTTTTAAAAACTGCCCACAGGCTTTTTTCAAATCCAAGAGTAAATAGTCCATCTCAACTAATAACCCATAAAAAGCTGAAAGCAAGGGACTACTGTGAATTTTAATAGCTGGGTTTAATGAGCATATCTTCAGCTTGTGCAGATCATTGTAACTCCAGGAATGGCAGCAGCACTACATCAACGAGCACTTGCTGAAGATGTGGATGGTAAATATACACTACACTCCCTCCCTCAAAACACGTGACTAATTCAGCAATACTGAGGCAGTAATTAAGGTAATTAATACACTGGAAGGAATGAAGACCCAATGAGAGGAGACCAGTCAGCTCAGCATGCCACGTACAAAAAGCATCAGGACAATTTTGGCCACGTGTTCTGGGGCAAACACCTCGCCACAGAATCTTTCGTTTCACAGTTTCTTTCAGCCTCAAAATTACAGAGGGGCTGAGTCAATCCTGCCAGGATTTGAGTTAGTGGTTCCAGGGAGACCAGGAGCTGAGCCACTGGCACAGCTCAGCTCGGGGGCAGAGAAGGTGTGGAGCACACAGAGCAAACAGGAAGGTTCATTTCTGGCCGTCCACTCACACCCTCTTGTGTGTTCTTTGCTGCACAGTCTCCCTTCTGTGATTTAAGCTCCCTTTAACATTGTGGGCCAAATCCAGCTCTGGCTGCCAGGGTTCACCTCTTCGTGCTGTCTCTGTATGGCAAAGGGGTGTCCTAAAAGAGCAGCAGCTGTTTTGTTGACATTAAGAGGAATCCAGGTTTGGTATAAAGATGATTCATCCACCTGCTCCCAGCTCAGACCAGGAAACTCTTTAGGACACTGTCTGGGCCAAACCTAAGGCATCCCCTGCAATGAAACAACCCCTATGAGACCATTTTAGAGTAGTTATGGCTTTAGATACTCTGGATCCAAATTGATCCCAGCCCTGCAAAGTTTAGAGGGATCAGAAAGATCACTTTGACAGATTTTACTCTCATCACAGGTTCTGTATTCAGTTCAGCCCATCTGGGCCTGAAGATCTCACTCTTCTAAGATGACCAAATCTACAAGTAAAAGCAATTCTCACCCCAAAGGAGGTCTTCGAGTTTATCTTCAGATGTTTTACATCCAGCAGTGACTTTTGCAGTCCCAATTACTACCTTGGTCTCTGTCCCTCCACCTCTGCTCCTTCCACCCTCATCCTCCCTTGCTCTCCCTTCCCTGCCTCCTTCCTCCTGTGGCTGGGTCCCCCCCTCTGGGTTGCACACACCCTGCTAATGATTTCTGCACATCTTCCAAGCACACATCCTTCCTCCGGCGTGTCACAGGGCGCACCTCCCCTGCCGAACAACCGGCCTTTTCTTCCAGCTGCTGTCCACCGCCTCGGCCCCAGCACCTCGCCACAGCCCAAAATAGAATAGAGCAGGGAGGGGGGCGGCTGGGCAAGGTCTGGGCTGTGCTGGGCTCAGTTTCACACCCAACAAAGCCGTGGGGCAGCAGCTGAGATGTTTGCAGCCTGTTTGCAATTAGCAAGGTAGCTGTGCTCCAGGAGGTGGATGTGTGCTTTCACTTAAAGGTAGGGCTCTGCTAACATCATTTAGGGGGAGAATCTCACCACTCAGCTATTTCAGCCAGGCTTTGAGCTGCTGCTGGAGCTCTTTCAGCTCCAGCCTAGGTATTATATAGTCCCCCTCACTGCAGAATTGGAGCATCTCCCAAGTATTTGGAAACAGAAGTCGCAGTAACAATCTCCCTTTCTTACTTGGCAGCGAGAGGGAGAAATACTTGGCGTAACTTATGCATTTGTTTGCATATTCGTGGGTGGGATCAAGTTATTTGTTGATGTGTATATGGGAAGAATTAAATTTCTCTCAGAAAGTTGAAAATATTTTAGCACAAGGAAAGATGACTTCAGAGGCAGTTTTCCACGTACACACAGTGCAGCTCAATGAGCTGCCTTGTGTCCCCTTGTGTTCCCTAGGTTTTGCCCAGAAGGCAAAGGTGTGGTCAAGGCAATGATCTGGAGCTCATCGTTCTTGTTAATTAGCTAATGGGGTCCCCTAACATGAAGAACTTTCTGTCCTTTCCTTTCTGCTTCCAGGCGAAGCCACAGCACTGCTTTGGAAACACTTCTGTGCTCTGGAAAGCCTTTTGAAAGGGCCGAGCAGCCCACCCACGTGGCACAAACACCAATTGTTTGTTTGGAGAAGCCTCTCTCCTATGGAACATTCTTCACCCCCACGCCCTGTGTCACCCAGACAGGGCCGACTGCCCTGGGATGCAGTTGCTATCAGGAGCTCACTGCATGGATCCCAGATACGAATGTACACGACGTGTACTCATCAGCTCACACATCTGTACGCTGAGGGAGGACACACCTCAGAATGAGCTCAGCACACTGCTGAGAAATACAGCTTAAACCCTCATGGGTTACCAGCTTAGCAGGGATCAATTCCAGAAGGTGACTGAGCCTGGAGAATCAATGGGAAACGATGAAATTGTTCACAGATCAATATTGGGAGGGAAGGGAAAAGGTGGAAATGGAAGAATTCAATCCTGTTGCCTGCCTTAAATAGAAACTGGAGGTAAATATGGTGGGCATAAATAAGTGTAAGGAGAAATTGGAAAGCTGGACTGTCTTCCCAGACTGAGATTTTTTGCTCTGTGAACACAGTCTAAAGATATAGGATGTACCCTAGGACTGAATGTCTGGATGTATTTGTCAGGAAGTTTCTCTGCTGGAAAAGGATAAAGAGCAAGGGGCTTTTTCTATCTGGATGTGTCCTTGAAGATAGTAGATAACCTTAGAGTTCTTTCCTTTCTGTCCCTTGTTTAGGCAAAAATGAAAGGCATTTCAAGGCATTCTTATTGTTCTCTTGTTATTAAGTAATTTCTCAACAAAGATATGGAATTTAACATATACTCCCATGATACTGGCATCGTTTCACTTCTTGAAGCTTCAGATTTTCTGATGAAATGTCCCTGGAATAATGCAAAACTTTGGCAAAAGGAGGTCTGTAAGTAATGCCCATTCTGGACTTAGAGGCCTGAAAAAGCCAAACCTGCTCCTTCTCACTGTGAGTTAACTCAGGTGGTGTGGAGCCATCTCCCAGCCTCTGGAAAGGTGTGAGGTACCATCCCACAGGAGTGTTCCTTGTAACACAGTGCCCTACAGACAGGTGATGCAACAGCTGAGCTGCTTCTGGGATGTTGCATGATAATTTGCCTCTGTTGCAACGTGTCCCACTCGGCCTGTCTGGCTCCTTGTCCCTGTTGCCGCAGCTCCACTCACCTCCCCAAAACCTGAACCTGAGGCTTCCTGGTGGGTGTCTGCTTTTCCCACACCTGACCAAAAAGAGCTTAAGCCTCTCATGTTGCCTGCTTTGCTACCGGTCCCTTTTTGTCACACAACCAGACGGGTGAGCTGAAGGTGCTTTTGTCTGTCCCAAATCATGACTGACCGACCAGGGATGAACCTGACCCGACAGCTTCTGTGTGGTCATGGGCAACCAGCAGCACTCTGAGCTCATTAGGGCTTTTCCTCACACCATCAGTGGCTCTCTGAAGAGCTTTCTACAGTTTGCAGAGTATGGTTTATTGATCCCACACATACTCCAGCATGGAACATCATGGTTTGGCTACCTGGTCTTACAGGTAATCATTTCTCCAGGTACCTCCAGAGATCAACTAATCCTACCCTCTGCTCAAGGCAGGATCAAGCTGCTCAGGACCATGCCCAGCTAGATTTTGAATATCTCCAAGGTCAGAGACTCCACAACCTCTTTGGGCAACTTGTTTCAGTGTTTGATCACCCCTACAGTAAAAAGGACTTTTTCTGTTTATGGTAGATTCTCCCATATTTGCCCTCGTCATGTCTCTGGGAAAAGCCTGGCTCCATCTTCTTTATATCTTCTTGTCAGTTCTTTATTCACATGGATAAAATCCACCAAGCTTCGTCAGCCCAACACTCTCAGCCTTTCCCTGTGGGACAGATACACCAATCCCTTAATCACCTTACTGGCCCTTTGCTGGATTTCCATGTCTCCCTGATGCTGGGGGACCCCAGGACTGGATCCAGCGCTCCAGATATGTCTCAGCAGTGCTGAACAGGGAGGAAAGATCACCCCTTTGAACCTGCTGGTAAAGCTCTTCTAATGCATCCAGGGAGGCTCGTTCCTTGCCCTGGCAGAATGCTTCTTTTCGCGACTATTTTCTGCTAGCAAAGGTGTACACTAAAATGCACAGGAAAAATGAAACTACTCTAATTTTCCCTTCCTGTCACTGAAGCACTACGGTTGTCACTGGACTTATCAGGAATAGACTGTGATTCATGCTCACTGGCAAACACACACGGATCCTACGCAATTCTACCGCAATCAGAAAACCCCTTCCATGGCTCTGGGCTGCTGGCACTGTTCTGACTATCATGATTAACCCCAGCCATCAGAAGACACTTATACCAGGGTTCTTGAATTATGAGATGTAAACAGCCCCGTACGGATCACTGGAATTATACTGGAAAGCTTCTGGCTATCCTGCAGAAAGGTTTTGAGCTGCCGGGCACAGTGACAGCATTCCAGTACTCTCATTTTAACACTTCCACTCATGCAGGTGGCGTGTATCTCGATGGGAGACCCTTACCTTGCAGTTGCCTTTAGCATAAGCTAGAGCAAGGTAAAAGCAAATAAGAGCAAAATAAGCTCAAAATATAAGCAATCCAAAATCCCTAACATCTTGCAAAGATTTATGAAGGCAGAGGTGACAAAGAAGACAGAAAAGAAACATTTATCATGTGATGAAATCCTTAAATCCTCCTCCTCTCCTCCTTCCCCCTTAAGCTGATAAGCGGTAGATCCACTCTTAACCCACATGGTCAGACTGGATCCCTGTGCACGCTCCTGCCTTCAGGCAGCATTTACAGCTGGCAGAACAACACTGGCTCTGCAGTTTCACCTTTGTGTGGAATTTGTGTGGGAATTGCTCAGACTCACATCTCAGGCTTCTCCCAGCTTGGCCTTGCTTCCCGGTTTCAAGCCTCACCTGCCGAAACTGTACCTTTTTTTTTGGAAATACCAATCCCTGTGCCAGGCCTGATGTGTCAGAGCTGTCTCTGAGGAGGTGTAAAACGCCTTTTCTACCTGACAGGACCAAGCGCAAATACTCTGTGAGCAGCATTTCCCTACACTTGCACTTATTTTTCACAGGAATATGCACATAGCAACCACACTGAAGGCAGATACCTGTCTGAGAGGCATCCTGACTGAGATTTCACGTGACAGTGATTAATTACTTCAGACAATGACATACGTGGGAAAGCTGAGCAACCAGTTCTTGGTTTGGGGATGTTGTTTGCAGCTGCACGTCGTAAATTTGCCAGGACAAATCAGAACGAGCATTAAGCATCTAAATTTAACACTGGTACCTCCTTGTTAAAGTGGAGCCTTGTTCTTCCCCCCCTTCACACGTCTGCAGTGGCATGACTGGGCGAGATGCTGAGCAGCTTCCTCTCTTAAGGAATTTTTTCCCCTTGATAATAATAACAGTAACGACAATAATAATAATGAAAATAAACACTTGAATAGAGCTTTTCATCCCTGAGGTGCCTCAGTGGTGTTAATACAACTAGGTAACTTAATTTTCCCTCCCCTTTCCCCCTGAACGTGCACGATGCAGGCAAAATGAGGTGCCAAAGGAAGTGTGAGAGGCCCTGGCATCCATCCCTGAGGCCGCTCCCTCTGCGAGGCAAGTGACACAAGACCTCCTGTACAATGCCCCACTCTTCCAGCTCAGTGTCCTGAGCACCTTTAAGTGGCAGCTTTTGTTCTTTGTCACCCAAGGCAAACAGCTTCTGGGAAGGGACATGCTCCTGTTTACCTTTGCTCTGTGTGCCACCATCAGCGCTCCCCAAACCCAGGCAGGCAGGGAACAGGTGCCAGGGTTGCATATTTGAGTCACCCTCGGTATAAAAGCTGACTCATAATTGCAGTGAAGGTAGAGTGTGCTTTCAGAGCTTTGGGGAGAGATGTGAAATCTGATTGTCACGTTAAAGAGAGGCTGTCAGCCCTCTTGGTCTCTAAGGAAACAGGGTTTGACAGTGAAAATGGATAATGATATCATTTCTGAAACATTTTTTAGAGTTTATGACTCCTAGACTTCACACAAATCAATTAAGCTTCTCTATGCAGCCGGTACAGAAACACATCTAAAAAAATACACATTTATGGAGGAAGTCTCTCAGTCATCCTCAGGGGAAAAAATTTGCATTTAAGTGAATGAAGAGAACAGGCACAAAGACCACTCATTTTAGCTTAGATTGAAGTCAGAGCTGATCCCAAGCTATGTCAGGCACAGGTGAGCCTTCAATATGTGGAAGTTAGTTCACGTTCAGGCACTTCTGCACAGTGTGTGCTCTGTTTGCTTTCATTACTGAGGATGGTCTCCCAAATTTAGAAAAGATTCTTCCTTCACTAATGAGCGAGGAGGGAAATGAAGTAGAATGGACTTCTCAGGAGACAAACGAATGTGGCAAAATGAAAGATCTTTAATTCCTGTAACACGAGGCCTTTCCTACCTTTGGACTAGCAGCACTTCTCTCCACCCCTTTCCCTTCTCTGCAGCTGGCAGCTGGTACAGGCAGCTGGAGTCCAGCTGGAAAGGTCATCGCTGCATTAACCCCTGCTGGGCTGATTTCCTGCCCTTCAGACCAAGGGGATCCTGGACTGGGAGTATCTGAATGTACTTTGGTGAAGGACTGGGAATTTCTGATTCTAATTTGGTGGAGGAGTACTAAATGATAACCTACAGGGCTGCATCCAGCCCTGGGCCCAGCACAGCAAGGACAGGGAGCTGCTGGAGCCAGGCCAGAGCAGGGACACCAAGGGCAGCAGAGGGATGGAGCAGCTCTGCTGGGAGGAAAGGCTGAGGGAACTGGGATTGTTCAGCCTGGAGAGGAGAAGGCTTTGGGGTGACCTCATTGTGGCCTTGCAGTGCCTGAAGGGAGCCCACAGGAAAGACGGAGAGAGACTCTTGATTAGAGTCCTGGAGTGACAGGACAAGAGGGAATGGTTCCAAAGTGACAGAGAGGAGGTTTAGATTGGATATGAGGAGGAAATTGTTCCCTGTGAGGGTGGTGAGGCCCTGGCACAGGTTGCCCAGAGAAGCTGTGGCTGCCCCATCCCTGGCAGTGTCCAAGGTCAGGCTGGACAGGGCTCTGAGCAAGCCGGGATAGTGGACGGTATCCCTGCCCATGGCAGAGGGGTTGGAACTGGATGGGCTTTGAGGCCCCTTTCAACAGAAGTCTTTCTATGATTTTATGCTTTTGGCCCATCCAAATGCAAGGAAGAGTTTATGCCCAATCCCAAGGGAGATTTACAGGCTAATGAACGTGCATAGTACTCTTATATAGCACATCATCCAAGAATTATCAATCACTATTTTTAAATAAAGGAAATACAACTATCCCCATTGTATAGAAATATCAGGCACAGGAAGTTGTATGTAAGCTTTTGAAATGAACATAAACATCTCTTTAGAACTGCAGTCAGAACCCAGGTCACTGCTCTAATCTCTTGTTTCTCTCTGCTGGGTGTGTTATTTCAGATATTTCACAGACAAATAATTTCAGAGGTTAGATTTTCTACATGTTGCAGAAGAGCACCATGATTACTCAGAAGACCAGAGCAAAAATACAGACTCACATTCCCTCTTCATTACCTCATCAAAAATGCACTTGAGAGGGCAATATCTACTCCCCACCTGGCTACACACCTGGTAACTTCCCGAAAGGGATCAAAGAGTCCTGCCAGGGAGCAGATCTGCAGCAGAACAATACAGTTCTGGTGAAGCAAGAACCACTTCCTCTCACTATGATGATTACGCCGGATCAGTTCCCTGGGAGACAATCTAATCAAGTGATCAGTTTGATCAGAGGTCTCTATGAAGGTTTTATGTGCTCCTGTCTGGCGAGAACAGTTCATTGCCAGCCAAGTTCTGGCATGTTTGAAAAGATTGAGAAATAACAGATCCCAGGAGCAACAATTCAGAACTTCTGCCAGCAAAGGCCCAGGTCCTGCAATCAGAAGCAGGTGAGCAACCTCCGACACCTGCAAGTCACTGGTGATAGAACTGAAACTTTGTACTCAGGACAGTTCTTGCCCATGCGCTCCCCACTGTTAAGCTGAGCCAAAGGCTGCACCTCCCAGCCAGGGACAGATTCCCAAGGAAATGGGAAGGCTCCAGGGGCAGGATTCACACCATGCACCTGTATTCCAGCCCCACCTGAACTGTGTGTGCCCTTGACAGGATGGGAGGCACCTTCCTAGTATCTCCTAATGAGGTCTTCCTCAAGAATGACTGCTCCCTGTTTTCCTTTGGCTTGCTTTCTAAAGATTTGTACATTCACAGAACCCCCTCCTTGCTGGTTTTCATCCAGTCCCCTCCTGCATCTACTGCTGTTTCCACAGTCCTGCTAAATACTTGGAGATTATCTGGACACCACACCAGTCTCCTGCCCTACAGCATCACCCTCACCTTCATTACTACCATCTTTCATGCCAAACAGCAGTGTTTCTCCTATCATGGAACATCCCACAGGCAAGGAATCAAGTGTTTCACCTCCAGTGCTTAAACACTTTTTCCCATTTTGTTCTCTACATTGTAGTGATGGGCGGAACAATGCACCCAACTCTCAACTAAAAAAAAAAAAAGAAAAAACAACCTGGGGAAGTTGAAATCTAGACCTGCAGCTGAGAACACCTCTGCAAAGCAACAGTAACAACATTAGCCAGAACTAAAAAACAATTAGACATATCCAACCTTGAGGATGTCCAAAGAACGGACATGACTTTGCCTCAAAATCAAGGTCACAGAGCTTGCCTAGTTCACCATTAGTGTGACACCAGAGCCTCCACAGTTTTGTCAACTCCTCTATGGAACAGGAGAGTCACCACAGAGCATCCCTGAGCTCTATAACCTTCCACTCCAACTGCATCAAGCTCTCTAGGAAACATTAGCAGCTTTGGTGCTAAACTCTGAGGACTCAGACATGTCCTGCTGAAGTCTCTCCGAAGAGGTTCAGCCTCTCATTCCAAAGAAAATTTACCTTATGGATTTTAGGAAGCATGTGTTTTACTTTCTCAGCCAGTATATGTAATTTAGGCATAAAACAGAACTTTAAATGAGTAGAAGTCCTTGCATCATGTCTGTTCCCAGCTGCCAATTGTGAAAGTGCCAAGTGTTTGTCCTGGACTGCAATTAAAAATGAAGCCAGTATAGTTACAGGAGAGCAGGAGTTTCTGTGTGGATATGTGGGAACAAACCACTTATTTCCAGCACAGCTGTCCCTGGGAGAAAACCACTGTCTGCTGCATCACCAAAGGAGAACCCATCCGCTGGTGTTTATTATGTAACTTGGAAGCACTGAGATATCTGTCAGAAATACAAGTGTGACTACAAACCGGCTCTGCAAATTCCAGGAAATTCAGCTCTGTAATGCCTCTATCTGGGCAATTCCCTCTGGATAGGCAAAGTCCCCCGAGGTCCTGGGCAGGACTGGAAACACGAGCACTTAGCACTCATTCTAATGGCCCTGGGATGATTTCAGCAGAGCACTGCACCATGATTTGAGCTCAGCACCCCCTGAATCGATTTTCCACGCTCTATAATCTTTGCTGTAAACAGCCTGCTCTGCAACTAAGGAAGCAGAAAGGGTTTTAATGCCATCAGTTTCACCCTCAATGCCCTCACATTAAGCTCAAAGAGCTGAAAGGATTTCATATGATTTGTTCCAGGCTTGTATCAGAACCTACATCAAGGCACCTCCCTTGTTCTAGACCACCAAGGTGGCCTCTCATGTTTGGCTCTTTGCAGGACCAGCCCTGTGTTCAGCCTAAATTAAAGCAGCTGGAGCATTGTATCCAAAGGAGCAGGGAAACCCTCTCAGGGTAACCTCTGCCCTCCCCAGGCTTGGCATGTGCCCATGTTGGGATCAAGACAGAAGTTCCACAGGCTGCTTTACCTTCCCTTCCAGCACAAACCCCAAGGAAAGCCAGTTCTGCTGTGTGATGTTGCCTTTGAACAGCTGCACAGCCTCCAAGGGGTCACAGTGCTGGGGAGGGGTGAACTGCTCTCTTTGTTTCTCATTTCCACCCTGCAGTCAAACATCCATTCTCTTTTTAGCCATCCAAACTATAACAAAATCTCCAAAGGCATTTTCCCAACCTTCACCCCCGAATAAACCACACAAGAAGATGCCACAGGGTGCTAGAAAGACTTTGAAGTCCCCATGAGAGAACTTTTCTGTGACGTTTCCTCCCTTATCATGCCTAAATTATGCTTCTAAAAAAACAACAGCATAAGAAAGATAAGCCATAACCTCCTTTTGCTTCTCTCCATTTAAAATTGAAACCTGTGAAAAGCTGTAGATAAGGTCTGACATAAATAAAAGGAGTTGCCAGTTGGGGTTGAACCACAACGTTGGGCTATCTTTAAAATCACAGGATAATATCATAAGCAAAAGAGCATTTAATAAATGAGAAGTCATCCCTGCAATGCTCCAAAACCTCAGAAATACAGCAGGTTTTCCATAACTTAAAATAGTGGGGTGTTTTCGGTATTTTATGGAATACTCTGAAATAATAACTGTGCAAACCCCCTGTGATGCAGCAGATGATGAAGACTGCGGACTAGAGTAGCACTGTCACTATGTGATAGAAATCCTACTGAAATTTCCTACTGACAGAACAGTCCCTCCCTCATTTTTTTTTTCCTTTCCTCTTCTGTAGCATCTCTTTGCAAAGAAAAAACTGCCCAAGTGGCCACTGTAGCTACTGATAAAGAGTTAGACTTAAAAGGACAAAAGGTTGAAGAACAGAGAGCCAAATGTGAAAAAACAATCTCAACTTTTCACATTTCACATAGTTCTACCTTATTTTTTAAAAGTTTGCAGTACCAGTGTTGGATTTCAGAAGTCCTCAAAAACATTTAGTGTTTGGATCTCAGGTTCTGGTTTAAATTAACTCTTATTTTCAGGCTGTGTTTTCCCTCACCATTGGTGTAAGTACATTTTTTGTAATACCTCACAATGATTAGCACACCTTTTTGATTTTTTCATTTGTCTTCTGTATGGGTATGAAAAAACCCTCAAGCCCTAAACTTTCAATTGAGATCAAGGAAATGTCTCATTTAAAAAAAAAAAAAAAAGAAAAAAAAAGAACAGAGTTTTGCTTCCAGAGTCCTAAGTCTAGCTAAGTCTAGCAATTATTTTATTTTGGTACATCATGAAACAAAACCCAGTATTTCTAAATGACCTGAAACATTTAAATTTTTACACGTGTAGAATTTTTTTCTGGTGAGCTCAGAAACGGAGCCCTGCCCCCACCAATTCCTCAGAAGGATGGAAGGGAGGGAGGAAGGAATAGAGGAAGGAAGGAAAAGTCAGCTCGGCTTTTCCTGTGATACAATGCGAACCAAGCAGGAGTACCCCGTGTCTGGTTCTACAGCTGTGAGAGCCTCTGTGCTGATGAACGAGTTGTTAATGGACAGAAATTGGGACATCAGGCGCATTTCCAGCAGCACCTCACTCCCTCTGCACCCTTCAGAGGGAGAATGGGCACTGCCCAGCACCTTGGGATGGTGTCCTGTGGGTCTGATATTTCTGGGTCTGAGAGATTTTAGCCTGCTAGCAGCTGCTAACCTTTTTCCCAAGGGAAAATTTCTCAAGAAAGCCTTTTCTCAAAACAATCTTGGAAACAACTATCCTTTCTCAAAACAATCTTTCTCCAGGTGGTGTTGTGCCTTTCTAGTTATCAAGGAAAAACATTTTAGTTGTTTTTCTAGTTTAACCAGTGCGATTCGAGAGGTGTCGTCCTATTCACCAATCATATTAAGTCTGTATAAGTACACCTTATAAAAGGTAGTAAAAATTAGACAACAAAACCTTCTTTCTCTGCTCTTTACCTTCTATAATATTTAGAGTCTCTAATCCTTTTCTCGTGTCCTACAACGACAGTGTCCAGACTCAATGAGGTTGATTTTTTGTTGCAATCACTTGGGAAAAAACCTGCAGAATAACATTTTGCATCCTCACAGGTGGGCTCTTTCAACAAAGACTTGTGAGGGGCTGTTGCAAGCTGCTTCCCAGGGGCAGATCAAGGAATGGCCTGGGTTGAAAAGGGACCTTAAAGATCATCTCATTCCAACTGCTGTGGACAGGGACACCTTCCACTATCCCAGCGTGCTCCAAGCCCTGTCCAGCCTGGCCTGGAACACTGCCAGGGATGGGGCAGCCACAGCTTCTCTGAGCAACCTGTGCCATGGCCTCACCACCCTCACAATAAAGAATTGCTTCCCCATATCCAGTCTAAACCTCCTCTTTGTCAGCGTGAAGCCATTGCCCCTTGTCCTGTCACTCCTGTGCAGTGGGTGTTCCCCACATTGTGCTGGAGGGGAAACCGAGGTACCACAGGCTCAAATCACTTGCCCAAAACAACACAGTAAAGCTGCAACAGTCCAGTAATAAAGCCCACGAGTTATGAGATAATGATAGAAACTGTCATTTTCTCATTATTTCACAGTATGATGAGGAATAACACATTACAGAACAGCAGCTGTCCNTGCTCTTTACCTTCTATAATATTTAGAGTCTCTAATCCTTTTCTCGTGTCCTACAACGACAGTGTCCAGACTCAATGAGGTTGATTTTTTGTTGCAATCACTTGGGAAAAAACCTGCAGAATAACATTTTGCATCCTCACAGGTGGGCTCTTTCAACAAAGACTTGTGAGGGGCTGTTGCAAGCTGCTTCCCAGGGGCAGATCAAGGAATGGCCTGGGTTGAAAAGGGACCTTAAAGATCATCTCATTCCAACTGCTGTGGACAGGGACACCTTCCACTATCCCAGCGTGCTCCAAGCCCTGTCCAGCCTGGCCTGGAACACTGCCAGGGATGGGGCAGCCACAGCTTCTCTGAGCAACCTGTGCCATGGCCTCACCACCCTCACAATAAAGAATTGCTTCCCCATATCCAGTCTAAACCTCCTCTTTGTCAGCGTGAAGCCATTGCCCCTTGTCCTGTCACTCCTGTGCAGTGGGTGTTCCCCACATTGTGCTGGAGGGGAAACCGAGGTACCACAGGCTCAAATCACTTGCCCAAAACAACACAGTAAAGCTGCAACAGTCCAGTAATAAAGCCCACGAGTTATGAGATAATGATAGAAACTGTCATTTTCTCATTATTTCACAGTATGATGAGGAATAACACATTACAGAACAGCAGCTGTCCCTGTCATATTGTTAGCCTTCACTTTTTGGATGTGTGAACACTTTGCTGAAGCAGTTGGGAAGAGCTGAGTTTTGTTTCTGTGTCCCATGCCTGTGTATTCTTCATGCAAATGTCAGCTACAAGGTGTTGTCATAGTGAGGGCTGAGGGCAAAATACATACATTATAACACACTCAGCTTGTTCAGTTAATCTTTTTGTCACTCTTCACAGCTTTTTTGTGGTAGGTTTCTGCACGCACTGGAGGTGCCTGGGCACAAAACATTTAGCCAGTGCACCTCCTCTATCATACACGTAAGCCTTTGCTGAAAATTAATTTCAGATTAGCTTGTGCAAGAATCTGTGCACCAAATGCATGCACACAACCCAGCCAGGCAAAGAGAAGTGTGCTCAAGGTGTTCAATCAATCACAAAAATCAGGCAGTGTTTTGGCCAAAAGAATTCCCCACCGTGTAAAACCTGCTCCCTGTCCTTGGTGTGCCGGGGCATGCAGGTGGTTTAAAGCAGCTTTTGCCTGCTCTGCAGATCTGCCTTTCCCTTGACTACTGACAACAGCTCACCACGCTAAACTGGGGTTTGCACTGGTGAGGTTTTGCTGTTGGCTGTGAGGTTTAGTAAGAACCCTTGGCCAAACAAATTCCTGGCAAAATTCCGACTCGCTCTACAATGATCCAATCACCCCCTCCAAATCCTGTTACTGGTAGCAGTTCTGACACCTGCTTAAAATTCCCTGTTTTGATCACTTGCAGCCAAAATCAATCCTGTGGTTCCCTACTGGGGCTCTGCAGGAACCACTAATGTATTCAGGGCTGTACCAAGGGTGGGGCAGAAATCAAGCTAGCTCTGGATGTTCCTCCAACAGAGGCACGAAATGGGGAAAAGAACAAAGCAAAGCAGTTCCTCCTGGATTTGAACATCAGTGGGAGACAAACAGGGGAACTGAATTCCTCATCCTGCCCCAGAGAGGAGCATGCCTTGCTGCAATTCCAAATATCCCATACTCTAAACTGAGCAGACTGAAAGCTCTTGCTCAGCTGATGGATAGGAAAATGAGGTGAGCCTCATCTGATGCAGCAGGGACCTGACTGCACAACCCCCAAGGAAGCAATCAGGGTCAGGTTCAGAGTTTCAGCTTTCCATGGAGCAGCAGGGATTCAGCTTCAATGCATCAAATGAAAATGCACCGAGCTCGGTTCAGTGGCAGCCTCACATGCCTCATCTCCAGGGGCCTGTTCCTGGAATGAGATAAGGAATGCCAAGCCCAACAGCTGGGCTGATTACCTGTCTGCAAGAGGAACATAAGGAAACTGGGAGTGAAAAAAATGGAACTCATAGAAAATGAAACTCCAGAAGAGGCACAGCAGAACAGGGCAGTGTGGCATGAGCATGGATAGCTCTGGAGTTCAGTGACAGATGAACAAGGGACTTTTAGGTGACCCTTCAGTTCCACTTAAATGCTGTTGTGGCCCTAAACCATCTGGAACATCAGTCTCACCAGGAGAATGAACTCTCTGGCTCTTCCTTTCTGCCCTTTGCATGGCTCCAAGTCCCCAGCACAAGTCCCCTGAAGGGAGACCCAACACTGCACAAAATACACCTGACCCAGATATCTGAAAATGCATTCTTGTACTGAGCAAGGGGGTTCCTCATCCTGGAGGAACTCAAATCTTCCACCCTCCTACAGATAGCATGCATGAAGGTAAAATGCTGAGGCCACTGGCTAAGGAGTGCAAATGACTGGATCTGAAGTGTGGCAACCTACACCCCAACCTACCCAACAGGTTTTGGTTGATTGTAAAATAAATGAGCCCTGGCTTTAAAAACGCATTAACCCAAAACACTGCTCCTCACTTACTTGAGAGAGTTTTGTTTACTGGTATTGAACACAATATGTGAACTTATGGGAAACTTACTACAAGTACCTATTCTTAGATGAGCAAACGTCACAGCATTGTCACAACAAAAAGGGATCTCTAAATGCCATCACTAAGGCCTGTTGCCTGAGATTCTGATCCTGCTGTGCTGGCACATGCCCAGAGATCCTTTAGGCCTTGAATATACAATTGGTGAGCTTTTCAAAGAGTAAGGCCAACACTATCTGATCCCAAACAAGCTCCCCAGTCTCAGAGGAAATGAGAAAGAAGGGTGGTGTAAAGGTGTTTGTAAATAGGACATGTCAGTGGGCCCCAACATATTTGCACATTCCATACAAAAAAGCATTATCCACTTTGTCACTGCGGGATTTCTCGCTGTGGGTCCATAAATTGGTCTGTGTTACTAATACAGGACACGGGATGAACTGCAGATGTGGCCTTTGAACTATACACTGGGGTCTAAAGCAGATTAATCAGGTAACTTTGGGACAGCTTTAAAAAGCGAGCTGTAACTCTGAGGGCTGCAATTTGGGGAAACCCACATGTCAAAACAGCTCCTTTGCTTGGTAAGTAGTGAAAAATGTGAACCGCTAGCTTGAGGCCACTTTCAGCCAAACTTCCCCTCATTTTTCCCATGTATGAAACAGGCACAGAGTTACCTTGCACTGGGTTTCATGCTACAGACTGGTATTTAGGAGGGAAAAAATGAAACTATGCCAAAAGAACTATTTTGAGTCTCTTCATATAAGAAACAGTTTGCAGAACAGGGTTTAAAGATTACTGTATGGCATATTCTATAGACAGAGATGCAATGCTGCAGGAACTAAAAGTGAGCTCTTTAATCCCAAGACATATTTACACAAACGTGTTCTATTTCAAAACCGCCTCTAAATTATTTCAGGCAAGCAGAGAACGCTCCCTCCCCAAAGTGTTAAATTATGCACAGAAATTGCGATTCCATTCCAGTAAAATGCTCATTCTGATGCTAGATTTATTTTCCCCTCCTGATTAATTGCATGTGCTGAGAAGACCGCAGAGTCCTCGACAACCTGAGGCCGTTTTACCGAGCGCCGCTGAGGTCATGTAAAAAAGCTGCATAATGGGTAAGGCAGGCAGCTCTCATAACATGCCACAAGGCTGGAATGACACACCTTCTGTACACTCTGACACCTGGGTTCCTTTCCAGAGTACAGACCTTTATGAAGGAGCAATTTTAGTCCACAGACTAATAAGGCAAGACAAGTTGCCCAGGTTGGAAACATGGGAGGAGCTGCTCAGAAGAATGTGGCTCTCTACGCACTGAATTAATAATTAACAAGACAGACAGAAGGACAGGGAAAAAAAAAAAAAAAGAAGAAGAAAAAAAAAAAAAAGAAACTAAACA
>VYZR01111126.1:0-34991 GCA_013400675.1 Oxylabes madagascariensis | reverse complement strand
GGATGGACACGGACACAGCACGGCCCCCCCGCCGGGCCGGGCGCGGCCCTCACCTGCTCCGCGGCCGCCGACTCGGCGCCCTCCGCCGCCCCGTTGAGCTCGTGGGTCTCGCTGCCGGAGTCCATGGCGGCTGCCGGCTCGCTGCTGTCCCCGCGGGGCGCAGGGGAGGGTTCCCCGCGGAGCAGCGGCTCCCGGAGCCCGCCCGGCCTCACCGCCGCCGCCGCCGCCTCCGGGCCGCCCTCCCGCTCTCCCCGCCTCCTTCCCTCCTCTCCGCCCGCGGGCGGAGGTTTCCGTGCGGGGCCGGGCCCGCCGAGCCCGCCCCGGGGCCAGCCCGGGCTCAGCCCCGCGTGCCGGCAGTCGCGTTGTGCGCTATTCTGTACATAGGGAATCGGCAATGGATGCAAACGGCTCTTTCAGTAATCTGTCCCGACAAAGTGGAGGGCTAGAGTTTGATTTTTAAGAGCTCTCTGATCAGCGTTTTTAGGATTTCAATAGCATTATTCTTTTTTTACTTCCCCCCCCCTCACTGTCCTATGTATTTTTGTCTCCCTATATTCTGTGAGATGTACAAAACGTGTGATCATGTACAAAACCAATCGACAGACAGGTTTGGTGGTGATGAGGCATCAGAGGAACACTCAGATGCATAGAAACAACTGCCAGCAAGAGCAGAAATATAAAAAATAAATGTAAGTAATTGGGTTTTATATGACCACATGGAATCTCTTTAAAGCCTGAACTGCTTATCTGCAATGGAAATGTTCCTGAGTAGTTGTTAGTGCAGTGGGCTAGGAAACACTAATTTGGAGATAGCAATAAAGTTCGTTGTTATAGTCCATAGAAAACGGAAGAAGCAATGTATTATGACAGCAAAGATGTGTGTGTATAAACTACTTCTTGACAAGTCCAAAGCTTAACAAGGCACATTGCTTTCCTTAATTTTTGAGTTTGTGGTAGCTAAATGTTAGCAATACGCTCAGCTAGGCCTGCCTTTATCAGATATATTACCTGTTCATTTAACAGTCATTAAATATGCATGAACCATAATTGTTGCTGCATTTGGCTCCCAGGACAACCTGGTCGGCACCCTCTCTGCTTGCAAGCATCCAGTGACATATTCAGAGATACTGCTATATTTTTAATTACTCCTTTTTCATCCTCTGTACCTCCTTGCAAATGTGTTTTGAGAACCTTGTTTGGCAGTTGTAAAGGTTTGATGTGCTCTAGGGAAATTATTTTGCCCTTAGTCCTAGAAATGAGAGGTCCTCTCTTTGGACATGAGAGTGACAGTGCTGAGTGATGCCTCCTGAGTGCTGACTCCCTTTGTGCTGCACAATCATGTGCCAAGGACACCTGAGGGTAGGACTTGTTCTTAATCCTGTGGGAAATGGGTGTCATTTCAGAGGAACTGGGAAACAGCTGAATTTGTGTTTGTGAGACATACGGTCTGAAACAGTAGTTCTCTGTTGAAATTTTTCATTTGTCAGTCCAGTACAATGTTTTTAACAATAAAATTTCCTGTTTTTTTAAAAAATCCAGCATTTGAATCAGTTCTGTGGGTTGAATCTAAAAAAACATCTTTTGCTGCTTATGGAAAAGACCCTGTGGTCCCTATGTGGAAATAGCCTCAGGCTCAAACTGTGGTCAGAGAGAGGCAGACTGTTGATGGGCTCAGTCTGCAGCCATGGAATGAAACAACAGGACAACACTCTGTGGTAGGTAGGTCTTGTTTGCATGTCAGTTACAAAAAGAGCCTGCACGTGTTGTCACAGGAGCCTGAGTCAGGGATTCTGGTGAGTATTTTGCAGACCAGATACTGGAGGGTGCACAGACAATCCTTGAGGACACTGTCAGAACAGCCATTGAAATCTGGATGGGAATATTGAAAACAAAATAAAACACCACTGCTCTGCATCTTTGCATCCTAGCTATGAAAGAAATTTTCAGTCTTTATTATATTCTCAAGCTGTTAGTAATTATTACCCATTTTGCGGGTTTTCTTCCTCAAACTCCCTGATGGCTATGTGACAGACACAGAATGATCCTAAATGTGGAAACAATTAGAAAGGACAGCGCTTCTTCTGTGAAATTCTCCAGAATAACTTGAACTGCAGGGCTGCCTGACAGCCCCAGGAATCAATGCTTATGTCAATATCAGAGTCCTAAAAGTGACCTGAATGTTTTTATTTACTATGAGCTTACATGACAAGCTTTCATGATCAAGGCAAGTAATAGCACCCTTCCCTCCTAATCAGTAGGACCTGGAGACATATTGGAACATTTTCCAGGCATTCTGGAAAGACTTTAGTGGAAGGTTCCCTGTCCATAGCAGGAGGGTTGTGACAAGATGATCTTTGTGGTTCCTTACAACCCAAAACATTCCATGATTCCGTGATTTTGGTTTTGCCTGCTCACAAGCAACTGGTATGGGCTTAATGCATGAAGCACATATGGAAATTTCCAGCCTCTGTTATTGGGAAGATCAGTTTCAGCAATCACGTTTGTCCATTTTGGATTTAAAATCTTGAAGCCGATGATTACAGATTTTTTTTTTTGCTTAAGATGTGTTGCCTTGCTTGGCACGCATGTATTTGAAACAGAGAAAGAGAAGGCTTTCAGCAGTGCTGGACTTGTGCCAGAAGGAAATGAGTAAGCTCCCACCTGGAAATAAACAGAAACATCTACACAAGTGGTGTAGCATTAAAATGTGGAGTTTGTGAAAATGCTCTGACCCAGAGCATACAATTTACCAATACTCTTTTGGATTAATTTTTGATGCATTTAGAAGTGTAAGGCAGTTGATTTTCTCTGTTAAGAGCCAGTACTACCCATTCCACAAAGGACTTCTCTGTGCAGTAGCGCTCACTTCCGCTGGGCTCGCTGCCCTCCACGCAGTCACACATTGCTGTGCAGTGTGCTGTGCTCACAGCACATCAGCTGTGCACTCAAATCAGCCTCTCAGCTGCTCTATTCTGCCTTGTACAAACAGCTGTTCCATAGTCTGGAGTGCTGGGTGCTGTTTGGTGAGCAGCCAACGTGCCTGCGGTGCAGATGTGCCTGGCAGGGCTGATTTTAGGGAGAAGAGGGACCCGATGGCCCTGGGCTCCTCTGGAAGGGAAATGGCTGGGAGTGCTCATGAGTATCTCATCTGAATGTGAAGTACAAATTTGCAGCATGCCCACAAGTCATCTGGAAACCAGAGAATTGTGCCTGGGCCTGGCCTGGCATGACAGCATGTCGTCTGACTCCAAACCTCGTGTTCAGAGACAGCTGTGTGATCCCCCTGCCTGGCCCTTTACACAAATTATTGGCATTCCTGCCTAGAGAGTCTGATGATCCATCTTTGACATATTTTCTAGACGATGATGACAGCCTGCCAGGTTGTCAGGTGGTTGTACTGCTCTCTAATTCTGGAGCACACTTCCTGAGGAGATCTGGCACTCCTGACTTCAGCTTTCTGTTAACTCCCTCCTGGAACACCTGCTTTGGGGTGTGCTTACACTGCTGCACCTTTCCTGCTTCAGGGAGTGTTACCACACACTGCTGAGAAACACTGAGAAACTAGGTACAGCCTTGTACTGAAACAGGAAAGAAATGTCAGGAGTTTGGATAGAAGAGACTCAATAGGAGGAAATAAAGCTTCTGGTTTTAGCCTCTGTCTTAATGACTTCATAACTTTTACACTTTGTGGCTAAAATTGCATAGCTTAGTCTATTTCTATATATTAATTTCTCATTTCAAAAGTCCTAGTAGAATCTCTGCACCTTTTTTAACCATAGCACATTTATGTGTGTATATTTATACACTTGTACAATTAGAGGATTTATTTTTTCTGCAAAAGTTGTTGTGGAAATTGTGGAGCTGAAATGAAATGGCATATAAAGTTGCAAATTTGGCATGGTGAGGCTGGTCTAAAAGTTCTGCTGGGCTTGAGCATTGTCTTTTATAAAACTGTGATATATGTTAACGATTTCTCTTAGCTGGTAAAGTGTCTTGCTCAGAAAATCACATTTGCATGTGCCTGGAGCTGCAGAACTTAGCTGTTTTTTACAAAATACACAAACAACAGGAGGTAGTGGTGTGGAGGTGGTGGTGTGTTTTTAGAGGACGTACTGGTAGTTCACTTCAGAGGTGCTGAATCTATCTAGGTGAAGAATGAGATCAGGAATCATTTGCATTTACATTCCCAAACTGTGTTGTCATAGTTTCATTCTAGCCAACAGAACTTTCTTACTATCATTAAATTCTTTTTATAGGTTTTATTATATCAAATAAATGGAGAATGATTTAAATACATCTATGTGCGAGCTCTGGGATTTAATGTTTACTTTTGAAAGGTGAATTTAACCTTTTTTCATCAAATGTATAGGCAGTGATAGGTCAGAGATGACCCATTTGCAGTAATATACCTCAAAACAATGAATTCAAAGAAAAATCAAACCTAATGTACTTTTCAGGGTTGTGCAGAGGTGCAGCAGTGGTTTAGAAGAGAGAGTGGAAGGAGGTTATCTGTAAACCAGAGTAAAGAATGCACCTGTTTAAAATGCCAGGTCTCAGTACAGGTGTGAATCTGAATTGTAGCTTGTCATACATGTAGCTTGCCAGCAACCAGGTAAATAAGAGAAGAATCAGGCCCTAGAGCTACTGTAGGCAAAGGGTGATTCAATGAAAAGACTAATCCAGTTAAATGAAAAGGCCTTTGTGTATGGAATTACTCCCAAATGTAATTCATGGAACAATGCATGCTATTGAAATGTATTTAAAAAAAAAAAAAAAAAAGAGAAAAGGAAATAAATGAGCTGTTCAAAGGGTTCTTTTGTATCAGGCTCATGCTTTCAGGAATAGTTCCCTGCTTCCAAGATGTACAGGGAGAGGAGGGAGAGAGGAAGGAAGAAAAAGAGACAATTTCCCCACAAGGTAGAGTGCCAGCTCCACAGGTGAGCAGTGCTGAGGCTCCCGAGAGCCCAAGCACTTGCCCTGCAATGGCCCACAGGGAAGGCATGAGGAAAGCAGCTTTCATGGCCAAGGTGCAGCCCCTCCCCATTTGTTGTGTCTTTTTTTAATATTATTATCCAAAAAAAACCAAACCCAAAAACCCCCAAAACAAAACAAAAAATTCCAAAAAACCCAAAACCTAACAAACAACATCAACAACAACAAAACAACAAAAAATCGCAGGTGATGTTTGCCAGCTATCCCAGTTTTGCAGCATCAGTGGAGGCTTTAGAGCTGCTGTGCAGCAGCAGGATTGTGTCTGTGTGCTGGGCTGTAGGGCCTTTTGGGGATTTTGTGCTCTCTCAAGACTGAGTTCAGGTTCCACAGTGTGCAATGGGAGAAGTTTATGTGCACTGCATTTGCCCATAATCACTGCAAAATGGGCTTATGAGTGTGACTGATGTGTGCAACATGGGAGACCACCTGTCTGGAGTGTGCAAGCAGTGGGGCTGGTTTTGTTCTCTAGAAAACGTTCCTAGTTAAGGTTGTTTTTTCCAGAATTTCTGGAAGTTTTTGCTAGATTCTCTGAATAATCCAGGTTAAAAGAAGCATCAGGAGGTCACCTAGCCTAACATTTTGCTCAAGTAGGGTAAGCTGTGAGGTCATACCAGGTGATGTAGGGCTGGCTCACATTTTTTGGCCTTAGAGCATTTTTTGGTAGTTTCTTTGTCATTATAATATTCCAATATATGAATTTACAAATACAAAATTACATCCCTTTCATGCTTTCTTTTGCCAGGTTCATAGACAGAAGCTTTTTGAAAAGCTAGGAATTTGACAGTATAACTTTTCATTTATTTGTTTGGTTTTAAGGAAATCACATGAAATCTTTAGGTTTGGATGATTTAAAGTGATACCTACTTCAAATCCTATTGTGATAGACCAGCTGGGTACCAATCATAGATTGCTGTTTATTACTGACACACAGTTTGAAATAGTTGAGGAAATTCAAACCCAGATGGAATTTTAAGGCCAGAAATCACTACTGTGATCAGTTTGCTTGAATTTCAAGCAGTACCACTCATAGTTTGGCTGGTAGCTTGTGGCTGAACCAGGGAAAGACAGTTAGCTTTGTTGAAGTCCTTGGCATTGCTTTTAAAGCTGACATTAAAAGAATTTGACAGCTTTGGGATGTGGTGAGCACTCAGCCTATAGATTAGACTGGACTGAAACCATTAAATACGATACATAAGGAAATTTCAAAATCTGTTTCACCTGGAAGTGCTGAGTGACCTCAGCAGAACCTGTAGACATTAATTCTGCCTCTGGTCTTCATTCCCCTCTGCAGTTATGCTGAGGGCAGTCTGCAAAAATACAATTTTTCTGGTGTTTTACTGGCAGACTATCAGAAAGACATTGCATTCTCTCTTCTGGTTCCTATCTCCAAAACCACGTATATACATAACGGCTTTTTCTTGCAAGACCTGTTGCCTGATGAAAGCAGCGCCATCTGGCTTTGTCTTCCTTTTTTTCACCAACTATTTGATGCAGTGCATAAAACTAATTCCAACACAACGTTTATTAGCGCTGTTGCCATGTTTTCACTTCACTAGGTGCTTATACTTGCAATTATTTCCTGTTGTTGGCTTTTCTGCTTTTGCTTGCTGAGTGACTCTTGTGTTTTTATTAAATCTTGATGATTGTACTAGTTGTGAATAATTTTCTTTGACTTAGAGTATAGTGATCATAGAATTAATAGTACATCAAATAAATACAAAAGGTATCAAGAATATAATAATGTCAGTTTTATAGCCCATGGATATATAAACATCTTTGTATTTACAGGGTATTTTCTATAATTAATTCCTATCTGTTTTCATAGAAGCTTTGTAGAAACTTACATGGAATATAAGTTTAGGATAACTGCCCCATTAAGATGCGTATTTTACTTTTTTAACTTTGCTGTGACAGTTCTGCCATTGCCAAACTGTGCTGCCAACATCTCTGTTTACAGCTCCCATTACTCATGTGTAGGAGTTGGACATCAGTCCAGTGTTACTGAAATACTCAGTTGTGGAGGAAATTGCCCACGATAAATGGGGTTTAGATCTGCAAGTGTAATTTTTAACCCCCTGTCTAGTTGGAAATTAAAATCAATAGTTGTGCTTCACTTAAAGAAATCCTTTCATTGAGCATCCTGCGGCTGAATCTGCCTGCAAGCTGAACCCTGGCTAACTAACATCGCTGGGGGTCTGAGGATGGAGCTGCTCCCTGTCCAGGGGATGTCCAGATTGTGTTGATATGACTGAGGTCCCTCTGGTCTGCAGGGTGAAGATGCAACTTTACTTCAAATCATAGGCCTTTGAGGAGGTAAGCTGGTAGTTCTAGATAAAACTTTGGGGTTATGCCCAGAAGTGCCAGAAGTTTAGGGTCTCAGCCCAGCAGGGAGCTGCTCAGTGGTGCTTTGGGGAGCATAGGGAAAGCCAATCCAAAATCACTCTTTTGCTGATCCAGAAAATGTTTTCATTTCATGACATGACTGCAGTGAGAGAGGCAGAGCACCCCAACCCTGACAGCGACAAAGGCATGGCTGTGGTGTCTGGGGCACAGGTCTGAACCCCTCCTGCTGGGAAAGGAGTTAGCTGAGTCAGTGAGCTCTGACAGCTACACTGCTGCACTTTATTAGACACTCCTTCATTTCAGAAAAGAATTTCACCTGTCTGCTGGAGGGGGAAAGTCATTCTAGTCTATGAATCTTCATTGAAGCTGAGTGACTTAAATGTCTGAGGATAGAAGGAGGAAAAGTTGCTGCCTAAAACATTGGCAAGCCAGGCATGCTAATGAAAGTAAGCCCCAAAGGGAAATCAGCACTGCTGGCTGCGTCCAATCCCATTGGGGTAGAACAACGGGGTGCAACCACAGAATCCCCTGATTTGCTTTGGGATCAGCTGCTTCAGGATGAGGCACTGCTAAATGCCAGTTCTGTACTGGATCTGGTTCCTGAGGGAGCTTGCAGTGACTAAACACGGGCTACATTCTGTGCTTGGAGCAGGCTCCAGGTGCCTGCACCTGCTCCCCTGTGCTCTTCCTCACTGCCAGCCTCACAGGCCCAGAGAAGGCTGGGCTCAAGCTGTGCATGCAGGCAGAATTTAATCTTTTGGGCTGGAGCTGTCTCTGCTGTAGGACTGTAGGGAATCACTGCAGGGCGGTGGCTGCCAGGGAGGCGAACTGTGAGGCCCTAAATCAGTGTGATGGATTGTAAAAGGGTTATAATTCAAGGGGAAGTCATTATCCCCTTCTGAGGATTTCCTTCTGGAGCACCACCAAACCATTTTTCTGTCTTCCTAAATAGGCAGGAGGATTGAGATATGAATTTATCTTTCTCTCTGCCATTGCTTTTCTACAGGATTGTTGAGGGGTTATTTGGTTCCTTTCTTTTTTACTTATAGAATTTTTCCTGTAAGTTGCTAGGAAACTAACTACTGGGTACTTATGGGTACTTCAGAAAAAACAAAAGAAGTTGCTAAGGTGGGGAGAGGAGTGTAGCACTTGATTTATGTTGTGGTGTAAATATTGACAAGTATTATTGTCAACAATTATAGTTACTGTCCTTGGTGAGTAACATTGCAGATTTCCGTGGCACATGCTTCTGCAGTGCTGCTGGCTGTATGGGCAATGAGACATTAATACCTTGAGCATAAACATTAAAGAACTGCTGTCGGGAGAAATGCAAAATGTGAGAAGTAAAACTGCTCTGATGTACTTCATTGCTACTGGCTGGTCACTTACCTTCTAAAAACACATTTCTCCCAAACCTAGCACAGCTGCATGAGGGTGAAAAGCTCAAAACTGGGGCTGTTTTCCAAACCACCTGTCTGAAAATATTATAGAAAAACTAAGATTTCCAATTGTCTCTGTTTGAGGGATGGCAGTTTCCAATTACATGTATGTTCCAAATAATTTTTGTCTTAATGTATTAAAGAAATCAGAATTAAAACTCCTGAAAACTTCAGCCTTGAGACCTTTATGTCAGATCCATTGGTAATCTCAAAGACCACACAGTTTAGACACCAAGATGGACTTTAACGTCCTGGTTCCAAAAATCATTAATTTTTAAAGAGTTCTTAACTGTTTTTCAGACTAGACATAGTCAAGTGCATCTTTATTAATTTTGGTGCAGTCTTAAAAGCATGTATATAATTGGATAAAATAAGAGGTATGTGTATGAGCTAGCATGTAAAGAGATCCATCCTGTTCTGTTCTGGCAGAACAGCAAGGCCATTAGGAAAAGAAATTAGATATTTATTCCATTTTCACTGAGACATGGGATCAGAGTGGCTTTCCAGGAATTTAATATATTTTTGTTAACCTTAGGGCAAAGCCTGAAGGTGAGTTCACAATGTAAATCCTCCCAACACCCTGCCTTTAGATGGTGTTCATCCAAGTCATAGAGAAAACAATGCAAAATGGAATTGCACTATTATATGGGATGAATTGTTGGAAACCAACATCTAGGATTCTATTCTTGTTATTGAAACAGCTCCAGTTTATCAAAGGAAATTTAATCCAGTAAGTATATACAAAGCTTGCCTATCAGTTTATCTGACTATCCCACAATAGACNGGACAACCCTCTTTTTTTTTTCTTTTCTTTTCTTTTTTTTTTTTTTTTTTTTTTTTTTTTTTTTTTTTTTTTTTTTCCTCCTGTTTTTTAATATATCTGTCAAAAGCAGTAGGAAAGGGCATCTTTGGTCAGTGCTCTGAGTCAGTTTGTTCTGATGCTGCTCAAGGAACAAAATGTATGCTTATGTTACCATGTTGTAGTAATGATACCAAGAAATGATTTGCTTTGCTTTTAAGTGGTGTGCCTTGCTGTAGACAGCAGTACTGTCCATTCAGGATATTAATTGAAAGTACAATTAAGGACAGTTACACAAGGCTTGAAAAAAACATAGCCCCATAGAGCCAAACCAGCACGAATTAACCAACTGCACGTTGCAGCTCTTTAACCTGCTTTGATTCTTTGGGAGGATTTGAAAACGGCTGATGTGTTTAACTTACCTTTTTCACAAAGGTTTTAACAAAACTCTTAAAATTCCTGAGTAATCAAAGTAAGGAGCCCTATTAAATCATGAACTAAACCCCGCTTAAGCAGCTGCAAACAAAGAAAGTCACAAAACTGTGTCTGTAGGTAATACTGAGTGAGAGCTGAGGTCTGGGATTTCTGCCCTTTTGGGAAGGCTGTGGGGGAAGCTGCTGCCTCTGTGCCAGGGAGGGTTTTCCTGGGAGCAGATCTGGAGCTGTGCCATGGTGTGCAAGGCTGTCCCTGCAGCAGGACCTGGCACGCCATCACCTCGGCTGGGCTGCAGATAGGCAGAACAAAAAGCAGCTTTGTGCTGAGGCCATCAGATGCCCTGAGATTTCTGCTGTGCCGAGGAGCCTGGGGATGCACTGAAACAAGAAAACTGCTCTCCATTTCCAGCTCAAGTTTGAAGCCAAAAATCAAGAGTATGGTGAAACATGCCTTCAGAAATTACTTAAAGGAAACAAAAGGCTTTTAGTAAAGGTAAACCAGGCCTGTAGACAGTAGATTTGAGGATACTTGGGGTTAGTGTTTCGAAGTATGATTCTAGAATACAGTCGTAGCCTTTTGCACAGGCTTTTCTGCTATGCAACTGAATTAGCAAAAGGAGAGAAAGATTTAAAAAGTATTTCTTGTGTCTCTCTGTGTATCTGCTCAAGTTTAGAGATACAACTTGCTTTGATTTAAGAAGCTGAAGAGTATCTAGAGCCATTCTCTTCAAAAACAATTCACTACAGACTTGCTGTGAAAAGCATCTACGTGTTACTGGAAAGGCCAACAGCCCAATTAAGGAGAAGATCTGCAGACGTATGCAAACATAATTGATAACACTTTTTCAAGGGACTAGTGATTTGAGAAACAACCTGGGACAGCCAGGCATTATCTCCCTAATATCTGTACTGAAACATGCATTGGTAAGAGAGTTAAACTGCCTACCCCACTCCAATATTCATATCCTAACCGGGTGGCACTGAGGTGCAGAACACAGCTGTGTGTGCTGGCTGCCAGACAGCATTCCTGAGTCTGCCAGTGCAGGGCAATCGTCCTGATGCATCTGTAGAGACACTTAGGATTGTTAAGTGAAGTCACTCATGGGCAGGGAGCTGCTACCAACATGATTCCCAAGTTGTGGATGTTGGGTGAGCCCCTTGCTTGTCATGCCTGTGTGCGCTGTGCATCTTTTATGGGAAGGTGCTCCCGGTGACCCTGCTTAAAACCACTGTGGTCTCTTCTGACCTGACCCATTCCATAGTTCTGTGATTCTATTCTGGAAAGAGAGCCTGTATTTTTGTGAGTTGATCCCATTCTCGTCGAATTTGAAGGAAATCCTGCAGTGAGCTTTTACTGTGTTGAACGTGAACCAAGACTGCAGTAAAACATATAAAAATGTTTGTGTTAAAATGAAAAAAGACATTTGATACCTGCTGTGTAGTTTGCATGTTTGATCTCCCTTGCCTACAATAGCTTTTCTCTGTTTCAGTTTATACAGAGTCTGTAGCTGTGGGTTTCTCTTCTTAGCTGGTAGTCTTTTGTAGGAATAACATGCACCAGCAGGAGGGAGAACCAGGCTGCTTCCAGAATAAAAATATACTGCCTGTATCAAATGTCCCATTGACTTTCACAGCCTGTATGGGAAAAAAACCCCCTTATTTACAGTGTGTATTGCTGTGGGGTCTTGTTGGGGCCATTTTGGTTGGGAGAGGGTTTTGTGTAGAAAGGAAATGCAGTTAAGGGAATACCTACAGAGACAAATACCTTCATGTGTGCTCTCCTCTGCCAATGCTTTCCTTCCCCCCTTTCTGGGGGAGACTCCACAGCTTCCAACCCAGCTGCAAAGGTGACCTTTGGTTCTGGCAGAAGGTCTTTTTGTGCCGAGGTGTAGGCTGGGAGAGCAAAGATATCCTCTTCACAGAGTTTAGCAAACCTCATCATTGGCAAACAGGGTCAGAGACCACTCGTCAAGGGGTTTCTCTGTTCAGACTGGCTGTAGGAGGCGTTCGTGCAGGTACATGGTGGATTGCTGGGAACCCTCCCATGGGGAATGGCCATCATCCTCAGGAATTCTAATCCATCACATAAAATAGAAAAGCCTTTGATTCAGACAAAGATTAGGTGTGTCGCTCATTATTCTAGATTTGGGGCTTGAATTAATTGGTAAAAACCTAATGCTCCTGTGAGCACTTTCCAGCTCTGAGTAAGTGCAAGGCAGGTCCAGGGAACAACACCCTGCAAGTCCTTGGGAGAGATGAGGAAATAACTCTTGGATGGATTCAGGTTTTCAATTAAAATTTAATTATAGCCTTTGGCAATATGAGAGCAAAGGTTGGGTCTGAAGCCTTTGTGCAGTCCTATAAATAAGTTAAAGCCATTAGGTGCACTGGTCATCATTTACAAGACAGCTTTTTCCAGTAAGCAGAATCAACATTGTGTGTGAGACTGCAGTTGTGAATACAACCGTGCAGTGACACCATACAGCTCGCCACCAGTCTGGTTAATGTGGGAGCTCTGCAGTCTGCCCACCTTACCCACTGCTTCAGACAGAATGGGTGTGCAGAAAACCTGAGCTAGGACTGACTTCCCCTAAAAACCCAGCAGAGGATGTGAAGAGATGGTAGGTCTGGGTACTAGGAGTGTCCCTCCTGAGAGCATCCGGCCCCAGGCAGCTTGTTGCTAGGCAGAGGCACAAAGGACACGTTACACGCTGCAAAGAGGAGTCTGAACATTTCATTTTTAGAAAAAAGCTGAATTTCTGCCAAGACATTTACATATTTCGGTTTTGTGCCGGTGTTTGATATTAATTTTAAAAGCAGTCCTTAATTTGCCTTGCTGACTGTTGTGTTTTAACTGCAGCACAATTCTAACGCCTCCCATTAAATTTTTTCCCCTCTGCAATTAACTTATGTAAAATCAGGTTTCCAGGGTTTTTTCAAATTTTTTGAAGAAAATTGCCTTGAGTACGATTACTGTGCCATGGCTTTTTGCAGTGTGCTTGTTCATTCTCTTACACAGTTAAACATGTGTTATTAAGATGCAATAGTGGTAACATCATGCAGCTGCAATTACATTATGGAAACATTATCTTCATGGGATGATGGGACTTCAGGGACACAGCATAGTACAGGTTTCCACAAAAGCATCTTGAGGTTATTTTACCAGCATGGTTATGTCTCTCTAGGCATGCCTTGAGACTTCTGCAATGCTCTTAGATTGAATACAGAATAATAAGATTGAATACAGAATAATAATAAAACCTGAAAAGTAGCTTCTCCTTAAACTTTTAAGCAATTTGACTGCCTTTTTGGAGTATTTAATAGCTGGCAGTTTTAAACTGCTGCGGGAGTTAATCAATACACATATCTAATTTTATATACCTGTATTTACACACATCAGACAACATCTCTGTGTATGTGGGTGCCCATGTAAATCCTGTTGGAGTGTACCTGTTCAGTGATCAGATGTCAACAGATTTCTTTCTCTTTCACTCTTCTCAGCAATAGATAGGCATCATAGAACCTTAAAGCTGGCTTTACCTGCTGGCCTTGCTACTCCACTACTGCCCTGAGCAGCCTGTTCCAATGCTTTACCATTGGTGGAGAAATGTCAAGTTTTGCTTTTCTTTTCCATTGTTGGGAAGCTGGGCCAAAATGTAGTCTAAGGCGTGCTGCTGCTGTGTCCCTGTGCCCGTCTGGAATCACCCTGCTCCTTGCAGTCTTGGTGACACACTGCTGCTGACTCAGGCTCAATCCACCTCTGTGACTAAACACACGATGTGCTGTGGCATACTGAGCTCCCAGTAATCTTATATAGGTGCAGATGAGTGTGCTGGGGTAGAAATGGCCTTTTCAAATCTCTTTTGATTGGAAGTACCTCCCGTGGCTGCTGTCTGAGATTACCGGCACACCCAGCTCTGCTGGGGCACGCGGTTGTTCACAGCCAGCCCAGCCTGGCAGGGCTCATGCACCACTCAAACATCAGCCACGTGTCCAACAAGCTCCTCTTTGCCACCATCCCTTGGGCCTGCATGTGTGTTTTGTCCAAGGTCCAGACGCTCTGCAGCTGCAGCAGCCATCTGGCATCTGGGGGAATTGGCACACTCTATGCCCCACCTGAGGATGTGCTCTGATTTGTATTTCTGGATGTAAGAATCTGAGGGATTTGAGGAGTTCTGAAGTGTCTGGGGTTCTTGTTTTTAATTATCACTTTTATTATCAGCCAAACAGTTAGATATATATGTTTTAAAGCATTTTTTTAGTCTTCTCTAATGAGTCATGCTCTCAGTGAAACATGGTCTGTAATTATGTTCTCCCTTGGTTTTCGCAGTGTCTAAGCATTCCTTTTTCATTTGTCTAAAGCTTGTACTGTTTCTTCTGCCTCTTTTTAATTTTTATTTTAAGCCTATGACTAAGAGAAACAATTTAAAAACCATTAGAGTGTTGTCCTTGATGATGTGCTCATCAGAGAACAGCTCGTTACACTCTCCTAGGACTAGAATTATTGGGCATCTTCAAAGCTCAGCTGGCAGAAACCAACCAAGCAAGGGAATTAGCCTGATCTATGGGATAGAAGAAATCCCTTTCTGTGTTTGCCAAAGCAGAATAAAAAGGACCATTATTGGTGTGAGGGAAGGATCCTCCACCGGGGCGCTGGCCGCCCGCCTGCATTGTGAGACGTGGATTATCCACCACTGGAGGTCTGCTAAGAACAGGCTGGAACAACATGTCACTTGGCAGGAGCGGTGCATGCTTTGAGGAGCCCGCCTCAGAGCATTGAGCTGGGCTGGGTGACCTCCCTACAGTGCTGTTTTATCCCTGCTACTCCAATAGAGCTGTCTTTTTTCCTCTTGACAGACGATACAAATGTAAATGCCTGTGTGTAGCTAAGCAACATCTCTGTCTAGTTCTGAAGTTTTGTCCCCAAAAGTCATTTTTTCTATCTTTGTCTGTGAGAAAATAGAGAAGTGGAGGTTGGCTCAGACCCCAAGGGAAGGCTGCAGAGATGGAGAGGAGCATGCAGCTCCGGTGGGAGCATGGAGAGGGAAAGCCCATGTGCTGTTCCCACGGCACTGCACTCCAAGGGGCCCCACAGCCACACTCAGAACCTGGAGAGCAGATGGACAGGTCTGCCAAAGGGGCTTAGAATGCAGGACACACAGAGAGAAGATAAAGACACACAGATGGGTTCCAGGAGGGTGCTCCAAAGTTTGTTTAAATTGCTTTTGACTCTGTCATGTAAAAATTTGAAGTGTTGATCCAGATCTGGAAAATTCATGCCTCTAGGAAAACCTGCTGCAATTCTTTAAATTTATCCCATGCCTTTGCAACCTTTTGAGTTTGCACTAAAGGTGTAATGTGTTTGGTTTTAAGAAACAATAAGAAGAAACGTATTTAAATTTGACGTAATTCAACGAAAGGCCTTTTGCATTCTTAGAATGATCTATCCAGATAAAGCTGGATGGAGCCTTAATTTGCTTGGGAAGTGCAACCATCCTGAAGTGGTGGATGTTCTGTTAACAGCAGTGCATTGTTTTAATACATTCTTACTGACATGAATGAACACTATTAAGTTATGATGCATCAGAATTTATGATCCAAGAGCCTTTTATTTTACTTTTAAATTTTTTTCTTTTGTTTTTCTCCAAGCAAATGTGTCTCATCCGGTCCTTGGCTGGGCAGGGTGGGAGTGTAGCAAAATCACTTCTCTCTTCTTCCCTTCTGAGGCAATTTAACACCCAAAAGGAGTTTAGGCAATATTCAGCTAGTAACTATCCAACAGGGGTTTTATCCAGAAGTTATTACATTTCTTCATTATTTGAATCATTCAGAGTACTCTGGAAATGTCACAGCATTCAGTGAAAACCACTGACAGCTCTTTGCATCCTTCCTAGGGTGTCCTATTATTGTTAAAAACACATTCAGTGTAAAATAATGTAATAAAAATAGGCAGAAACCCTCTCTCTCTCTCTCTCAATCTAGTCTAAATTTAGCAAGAAACCCTTGCTTCATTTTTAATAAAGACAGCTTTGCTTTACTATCTTATGCATACTAATACAGTCTTCTTTTAATAATAAAGAAGACAATATTCTTAAAATTGGCTTTATCATCAGTTAGCTGGTTAGTGCCACAATCCTTGGCTTGGTGTTACTTGGTTTACAGCTGTGACAAAAGACATAGAATCATTAAATCACAGAATGGTTTAGGTTGGAAAAGGCCTTAAAAATCAACTAGTTCCAACCCATATCATCATTTTCAGTCCAAAAGTCACAGAAGCGGGCAGCCACTACCATCAAACTTTGTTTTTTTACATATTTGGATTTAGGTATTTTTTGCTATCATGTTTTTGAATAATGTTTTCCAGGTCTATCTCAGATTCCGTGTACCTCAGCTCCCAGAAAAGGGAAGGGAGCTGAGGAATTGACCACGTCTGCACTCCACACACGCAGCACCCTCCCCTGATGGGCACGTCCTTCCCAGCTGCTTCATGTCTTGTGTTCAGAACATGTGGAAGGGAACGTACAGGTAGAGGAAATGAAATGAGGCTTCCCTCACAGCTGAGCTGTGATATATAACAGACATGGCCTGGTCCTTTACCTCTTGCCATTGGGTTGCCTTCCTTCGAAGAAACTCATTTGTATTGCAGAAGGAAGGTCTGAACAGAGTTAACATGAGTTAGGAATAGAGTTGCATGGCAGTGAAGCCCTGATGAAAACACACAACAAGCTGGAGAACTGCTGAAAGCAGGAGGCTGTTGGAAGTGTGGTGCACTATGTATTTTGTTTGTGTTATTGGCATCAGAAAGTGTTTTTGGATGGTGTGAATCTTTATCCAGCTATAGCAGAAAACAACACCTCTCTGCAGTTGCACTTGAACTGTCTCTCTTTGGTAAGGTATGTCCTCCCTGACAGCAGAAATAACCACCCAGTAAGAAAACTTGACCAAAGGTTTTTTAACTCCCCATTAGTGTTTCTCAAAATACTATTTTCTTTAACAAGGAAGTGCCTCTGCTGTTCTGCTGGGAGCTTCCTCTGGGCAGTGTGTTTCCACCAGATAAGCTGCTTGAACCACCCAAGTGGAAAACGTAAAGAAAAACCATCTAACAAAAGGGGAAGGCACCTTTGCTGAGCTCCAGCTGGTTGTGTGGATAGTGGAACCAGAGCAAAAAGAATCTCTGGTGGGGAGCTCTTGTCCCCAGGTGAGGTTAAGGTGCAGTTGTGCCTGCTGTGCTGAGAGCCCGTGTTGCTGCCCGGTCTGTGCAGCACATGGAGGAACAGAATCACGGAATCACTAAGGCTGGAAAAGCCACCTAAGATCGAGTCCAACTGTTAATTCAGCCCTGTTCATCACTAACCCATCTCTAATCCATTCTTACGATGTTCTAAGCTACCCTGTCACCTGTCTCTTGCACAGATTTACTCCCCAGGGTCATTGGTGCTGCTCTTTAGCAGGTCATCGGCAGCACTTCTGCACCACAAGCCCATTCCTGTACTTTGCCAGCTGGATGCATTAGGCAGGAGCTGGTCAATCCCTGTGTCTGGAACTGACTGTGCACTTCAAAGTCACAGTAATTAACTCAGCCAGAGGAGCTGATCTGCTGAACTGTTCTCCTAGCTAGCATCTGAAATGTGTTTAATGAAAATTCCAGAGTCTAGTGGGTCTTGTCCAAAAGCACCTACTTCCAGTGACTTATTCCAGTTAGCCCATGCTTATGAGAGTGGTCAATTAATCTCCATCACAGCACTCTTTTCACCTTTGGGGGTTAGATTACATCCTCTATAGATTAATTTCAGGCTGTTATATTTGTTCTGACCAATTTTCATATTGAAAGTGCAATCTCATTTATTTTTATTTACATTGTAATTAATGACAGCTACATATTAGATACTTGGAAAATGCTGATCAAAGGCTTGGTGATAAATTGGGCAGAACTCTCCTCAAAACAAACTGCTAGCCCAATCAGGAGCATGTTCTTGGGATTTCAGTGGTTTAAAGAAGGTGACCTGTATGATTATTACTAAATATTTCTGTTTCCATTCCGAGGGTCAAAACTAGCTTCCAGAAAAAAAAAAAAAAAAAAAAAAAACTAATGAATTAACTCATCAAAGTACATCTTGGTCTGTTCTGTAGGGAAGCTTAGCTGTTAATTTATTCAGATCAAGTCACCTACCTCCAGCTGTCTTAAAACACATTGAGAAGAAGGGGAATATTCATTCTAGCAAAAATAGTACACTCCAAAACTACAAAATTAAGAGTGGGTACTAATTATTCTCATCTCTGGAACAGAAGAAACTGCAGAAGGCATTAAAGCAAAGAGGGCAAGGAAGTAAATGTGAATGACTCATATCACAGCTTTCAAGGAGAAATTTAGTTTAAAAGATAAAACCTAAAGACTTCAGATGAACCTAACCAGCCAAGCCACAAAATGCATAAAATCTAGGGTTGATAAAAAACAATTCACAATAGAAAAGAAACTTGAAGCATCTCAAGACATTGCAGGGGTGAAATTAAAGGAAGCTGATCAGAATGTGGCTGTGGCCATATCATAAAATGTGAGAAGATGGATAATAATCTAGATAAATGCCACAGCAAATGTAACCACATCCTATTTGAGGTCCACATCACAGCCTCACCTGCAGCACAACTTTCAATTCTATTTGCAAAAGGATTGTTTAAATAAAAACTACTGAGAAAAGCAGGTAAGAGATAAGCCAGACAAATGGCAGGCAGGGAGTGTGCGGGTAAGAGGGGATGTGCTTAGAGACCTGAAAAGAAATCTTACACTTCTGTTTACTTTAGTTGCAGGAGCAAGTGTTTTAAATCAAAAGGTATCAAATCTGATGTATTGAAAAGGCAATACGCAGTTTCACTGAGGAGCCACTTGTCTTCAGATGCTGCCTCCTTGCTGGACAAACATTAAGGACTAGAAAAAATGTAAAAAACCACCCCTAAAACTTGCTTGAGCTGCCATAAATGATTGCCATCCTCAGAAATCTACTTCTTAAATCCAGAGCAGACCCAGGGAACTGCAAATGTACCAAAGGTTTTCTAGGCACCATATGGTGGTTATGAAAAAACCTAAGACAGGCCTATTTTTGAGTCAGCAGAATGGCAAAGAGGAGGGCTAAGTCTTGGGAAGCAGCGTGTTCATGGTTATGAAACCCAAAGTGGTAGACAGGCTCGAGCCCTCGACACTTCAGCAGCACTGGCTCCATATCCAGTTATGAGTCATTTTGCTAGGGGAACATTAATCAACAGAGAAAATACTCTTACTCCAGCCCGCGAGTGAAGAAAGTGTCATGACAAAAGAAAAGCAAATAGAGCTATTTTAAGGAACAGGCATTAAATGCAGCCATGTGCCTGCAGAAGATTTAGCCTTGGCTGCTGTCTCTTGTCCTGGGCTGTGAGAGCCATCGCAGCCCAGCCTTGCCCTGGGCAGGCTTTGCAGAGCTTGTGTCGTCCTTTGATTAAGCAAAGGCTGATAGTGCACAACTTCCTACAGAAATGCTAGCAAAGCATTTCAGAGAATGTTGATAAAAGCAGGCTGAGTGCCTTTAGGATGTCTGCCTTGCATGAGGAGGTTTCTGTTGCTGTGATCTCTTACCCCGTGTCAGAGGGACACCGTGTGATGATTTTTAATAAATTCATTAGAGAGCATCCAAAGGAGGGCTGTGAATATGGGGAAGGGGCCGTACAAGGAGCAGCTGAGGGCACTTGGTTTGCCCAGCTGGAGAAGGGCAGACCGAGGGCAGAGCTCCCCGGGGGCTGCAGCTCCTCCCGAGGGGCAGCTCCCATCTCTGCTCTGGGGCAGGAACAGCACCCAGGGCACGGCTGGAGCTGGCCCAGGGGTGGATGGCAGGGAAGGTTCCTCCCCCAGAGGGTGCCGGGCACTGAACAGACCCCGCAGGGTTTGGTCACGTCCCGAGGCTGCCCGAGCTCCAGGAGCCTTTGGACAGCGCTGCCAGGGGTGCCCAGGGTGGGACTGTTGGGGTGGGTGTTGGACTCTGTGGCCCTTCCAGCTGAGGAGATTCTATGATTCTATGGTTTTACTGGTGTCACTGTCCTTCTCCACAGTCTCCCAGAACCTCTGCTCCCTTTGTTGCTCTTCCAGCTCTGGAAGTCCCCACAGCTGCTGTGCTGGGGAAGAGTGGGGTTATGTGTGTATTTATATGTCACATTGGGAAAATGTATTCCCAAGCAGTGGTGGTTTCCTTGCTGTGATACAGCCCCGATGTCTACTGCACAAATTCTATTATATCCTTGATATAAACAATCTTAGGGATAAGCAGATGTATTTCAATAGGACACACTTGAAACGATCTTTTATTATTCCAATGTTTTTCTATTATTTAGTAATTAGATCAAATGGACCTGAACCCAATAGCAGAACTTGGCACTGGATAGTTAATTCTGCTATAAAATCTGCAAGATCACTGGAAAGAGCCGAATTCAGGCATCAGGGTTCCAGTGCAGAGGATAAAGGTTCATTTTTGCTCCCCTGTGGTTCAGATCAGGGATGTTCGATCTACTGAACACAGATAGAGTTTCAATTACTTATTGAAGTTGGACTCTATTGCTAAAACTAGAATAACACTTTAGAAAATATAAATGCTTAAAAGAGCGAGCTTGAAAATTCCCTACTGAGGTATTACCTTAATGCCTTATGGAGTGCAATTCTGCCCCACAAAATGAAACAGAAAAAGATCCAGCTGTAACAAGATATTGCACAAAGGGGAGAACTGAGAATTTTGCTTTAAAATAGTTATAAAAGAATTATTAACTGGTTTTATTTAATTTTAGCAAATGTTTTCTGCAAACCTAAGTCCATCTGCACAACAGATATAAATTTGTACAAAAGATTTTGTTATTCAAATTTGTCCAAACTTGTAATGAAATGCAGTAAAGAATGGTCTGTGCCCTGTTGTTAAAAGTTGCCAAAAAATAATTAAAGTGCCTCTCTGATGCATGACCTGAAAGGCCCATGTTTTAGCTGCTTTTCCAGCTTCTAAGATCTTTGGGATTTTTGCACTGCACCCTTGATTACAGCAGTATTTAAGAAGCAATGATATTATGAGGTGACACTATTTGAAAACGATTATGATCCCCTATAAAGTGGAAGTAGATTACCAAAAACCCACTCACAACTAGTACCAGCAGAAGCATTGTTTATCCTGCTTCCTACAAAAGCTGAGCTATAAAGCCTCCTAAAGACCCAGTTAAAGAAGGCCAAAAGAAAATTAGGCATCCTCCTTCAAATCGTCAATTGTTTCCTACAGCATTTTCCACCATCCAGAACCAAGCCTGGCTTTGAGTTCCATGTCCTGTAGAAATGAAGGCTTTTGCCAGTTTAGGCTGTATATTCTAAATTTTACCAAATGTTGCGAACTGCTTTAACTTGCTGGCCAAGAAGTGACTTCCCTGGCAGGAAAGAGCAGGATCAGCATGTTGGAAGTGAGCTTTAGGTGATGCTGTGCCCAGGTGAAGTGCTGAGCCACGCTCAGCTCCTGGTCTGTCAAACTCTCTAGAAGTTGTCACCCTATTTGAAGTTTATTACATGTCATAGAATCCCAGAATGGTCTGGGTTGGATATAATGTTGTCTCACCCCCTGCCATGGGCAGGGACACCTTCCCCTATCCAGAGTGCTCCAAGCCCCAATGTCCAACCTGGCCTTGGGCACTGCCAGGGATCCAGAGGCAGCCACAGCTTCTCTGGGCAGCCTGCCCACCCTCACACCAATTACACACTTTCATTACCAATGTCATGAAAATTGCAGATTTAACTTTCCAGTGTGCACTGAAGCACAGCAACCCCTCGTTCATTCCGAGTGACATGGTCACAGTTCCCTGAAACTGTTGCTCAGGCACTTAATTGTGAAAGCCACACACTTCTTTTCCCTGTCCAACTCAAACTTCCTTGTCTGATACCAATGTGCTTTGCCCAGCTAAAAGGTGGCATTCAGGTGATGCCCATTGTTCCAGCTGAGGACTGCGTTGGCTGGGTGCTGTCAGCTGGTGCTGCCAGAAACCATTATCCCTTCCTCGCTCTGGTCTCCAGGAGCAACACAGATTTCTCCTCATCTCTGGTGTTCTGACAGAAGCCCTGAAAGGTTATATGTAGTCTTTAGATGAAAATCCTAGAAGCAAATCAATTCTTACAGTTATGGAAATAGCAGAGATTTTGAAGTCTTTGAAAACTGGCTTCCTTTCCAGGAGAGTGCTGGAAGGAATGACAGAGTGTGTCTGATGTGCCTGAAGCCGCTCTGTGCTCAGGAGCAGCAGACACTGTGCACATCATTTGAAATAATCGATGACTCAGCAGCTTGGTCCCATCTCCCAGGGTGATGGGCTCACGAGCCATTGATCTCTCATCCAATGTGCAATTATACATCTCCCTCTCCCACTCTTTCCCTGGGGCTGCACCCGTGATTAGGATGGATTGATCCCAGACCGGGGGGAGCTGGGCGGGTTTTCATGTTTGTGGGGATGGGCAGGATTTACTGAGCTTCACAGGGCCTGGGTGGAGCATGTGTCATGGGAAATGGAAGTGGAGGGTCAAAGAGAACAACTGAGGCTCTTCTTCATTCTGCTGCATTCTCATATAATGCAGCATCTTTAAAACCTCTGGTGAAAGGATGATAAAGCTCACAGAATTTAGCTAACATACAGAAAAGGAATTTGAGTGTTGAAGAAAGCCCTGTCTTTTAAACAGTTCTTCTTTCCAAATTCACATTCTGTGCTAGTTTTCCATGCTAATATTATCTTAGAATTGGGAGGCTGTTATCAGAATTCCACCCTCTAATACAGCTACTCCAGTATTTTGGTGCCGTGCACTTCATATGACCTTTTAAATATTCTGTTGCTTGACTGCTGCCTATTCTTATTCTTTTTGCTATTTACAGTTTTCCAGCCCCGTGGGGAAGGAATAACTGCACTGACTAATAATGACAATCTGGTCTGCTGGAATGAGCAAAATGGTTCCTCAAACAGCTACAGCCCAGTGTGGTTATGAGGTGAGGATCTACAGCAGTCTCATCACTGTGGCAGTCCCCTCTAGTCCCACTGGAGTTTCTGAGTGTTTTGCCATCATCTCAGTCATTTGCAGAGAGCAGGAACAGCACTAGAGAGCTGTTCCAAAAAAATTTACAAGACTGTAAAGAAAATGGGTATTATGAATACAAGTGTTACTGGGTTTTTCATCCTCTAGTTCATCACAGGGTTTTTTTTAGAGCAACACAGTTTATAAGCAAAAAGAAATGAAGCCTTAAAAATGTGAAGCTAAGAAGGAACAAGAATCTGCAGAAAAATCAGGGTCAGGAAATTAAGTTTATATACCTGGACAACAAAACTGAGATTAGAAATTGGACTTCCAGCACATTTTTTTAATGAGGTAAGAGTAGTACCAAGCAGGAAGGAAAATTGGCAGATTTCTTTTGGTCTGTCTGGCCCTTAGGGCTGGGTCCAGGGTTGCTGCTGAAGCAGGACTGGTCCCCTCTGAGCAGCCACAACAACTCCACAGCACTGAAAGCTTGGAAGTGCCAGGAGATACCTCGCTCTGCCCTGGAAGGCTGGCTTGGGAGCTGGGAGATCAGTCCTAGTTTCTAAAGTTTGTTTTAAAAGAACTAAATGTTAGCAGAATTTTGAAGATATGTTATTGATAGTGTTGAGTACATTGCTGAAATCCAGAGGATGGATTTAAATCAGAGAATCAATAGTATGTATGATAACAACTCATTATGGATTTATGATGCTTGTGTTTGTGAAGGAATTCTTCTACACTTGCATGAATGCAACAGAGCAGGCACATCCTTCAAGTACCTTAAGGGGGCTTATCAAAAAGATGGAGAGTGACTTTTTACATGGGCAGATAGTGATAGGACGAGGGGGAGCATCTCTATGTTTGGATTAGAAGTTAGGAAGGAATTGTTCCCTGGGAGGGTGGGAGGCCCTGGCACAGGTGCCCAGAGCAGCTGTGGCTGCCCCTGGATCCCTGGCAGTGCCCCAGGCCAGGTTGGACATTGGAGCTGGAGCAGCCTGGGACAGTGGGAGGTGTCCCTGCCATGGCAGGGTGGCACTGGGTGGGCTTTAAGGTCCTTTCCAACCCAAGCCATTCTCGGTTCTGGGATACTTGCACACTTAAAGAAGCAGAAGAGGAATATTGAGCTTGGGGTATGAGAGGATTCCATTTTTTCTGGCTGTTGTACCACTGTGACTTTGGTGAGATGTGAAGGGCAGCACTCCTGGGATGCAGAGTGTTTTTCCTTAGCTTGTTTAGCTTTTGGTACGGGATAGAAGCTGTAGCACTCACAGTTCTGAAGATTTGTGGAATCATTAAGGTTGAAAAAGACCTCCAAGGTCATCAAGTCTTCAGCCAAATCCCACCATGGTCACTAAACCACATCGCAAAGTGCCACGTCTGCTCTTATTTTGAACAGTCCTGGACTTCACCATGTCCCAGGGCTGTTCCAATGCTTTGCCACTCTTTCAGTGATTTTTTTCCGCTAATATCCAGCCCAAACCTCCCCTGGTGGAACCTGGGGATGTTTCCTCTGGTCCTGTCACTTTTTGCATGGGAGCAGAGATGGAGAGACCCCTGGCTCTAGCCTCCTGTCAGGGAGCTGTGAAGAGCAAGAAGGGCCAGAGCTACTGCCTGAGAAAGGCAGATGTCTATAAATAAAGTGCATCAGATGTAGAACCTGATAAGGAGAGAGGAGAGCTTGCAAAGTGTGCTCTGTGAGCCAAATGAAAACATATGGCTCAGGCTTGGGTTGTGTGTGCCGCAATTAACACTGAAAAGGTTATCTGGATATTTTCCTCGCATAACAAGTACCTAAATTATCCCTTTTATCCCAGAATTAGAAGAAAGAAGAAAAATACAGACTCTCCAGGAGCTGGTTTGCAGCCCAGTCCCCTGGGAGAGGAAGGGAGAGGGTGAGACACCCCTGACATTCAGCAGAGGAATCCCAGTTATGCCTCCTCTTTGCCAAGTCCAAATCTGTCTCTTGTGAGAATGCTGCTGGATTGGTAACATTCAGCATCAAGGAATTTGTGCTCAGCAAGGCACTGGCTCCCAAATGGAGGTGTCTGGGGGCTGATCTCTGGGGTCAAAGGGAAATGAAGAGCCTTCCTCTCCTCCACCAGCCCTGATGCACAAAGGGAACTTTTCCTCTAAAGCCATTTCTGCTTCACATTTGCCCTAATCAAAGAAAAGGGACTCACATCCTTATTGGCCTGTAGAAGAAATCTCTGATGCAGGTGCATGAATTCTCAAAGCAGTTGGGGTGGGGTCATGGCTCCCCTTGCAAGGAACAAGGTGTTAGAATTGTTCTGGGCAACTTTGGCCCCTCAGCCTAGAGATCCCATAATATGCAAACAGTCAGGGGCTGCTAACAAGAGCAGGGTGATGTATAGAGTGTATCCCCTACAGCTTCAGGACCACCTGTGATACAGACAAACCCAGAGGAGGTTTCCTACCAGTCCTAAGACAACTCCAAAGCCTGTGCAGCCCCAGTGATTGACTCCTGGCTTTGTGTTCCCTGTGGCACCTTGCAGGGTCCAGAGCTGGCACAGCTGCTGAGAGGCACCTTCGTCGAGTGGGATGGGGCCCTGTAGAACTGCTGTGAAATGAAGGAACCAGGATGTATTCTGTGACATTACAGATTAATTTCTCCATGTAGGAACTGAGTCAATTGACAGTAATGTTCTTTGAAGCTTCTCTAACTCAGTCTCATAACCTGCTGTTGAGGGATGCATTAAAGCAAATGCTGTATCACAAAACCACTGTCACTGTGGTATCTCAGCTGCTTCTGCCTATCCTTGTGTTTGCAATACTCCATTAATATGTTTCTGCAGTAAATAAGTGAGAAAGGGATCACAGAAGAGCTCAGATGTTGCTCCTAGATGCTGCTGTGTAGAGCGTTTGCTAGCAGCCTGGCTCCTTGTAGTTAGGGCTGGAACAGCCTGACTTAGCAGGGAACTGTCCAAAATTCACTGCCCTCCTATCCCTCCAAGACCAGCAAGTTCTCAGGGCAAAGCTTTACAGTCCTGGCATTTGGGTCCAATTCCTCCAAGAAACAGTCAAGGGTGGGATTTTTTTTCCTCTCAACCTTCAGCAATTCCCCAGCATCCCATCTCTCTCCCTGTGCCCTCCTCTGTGGTTTCTCTCAGCACTTGGAGAGCCCTGATCATAAGAGGGGAATCCTGCGATAGAGAGGGCTGTGATCTGGTCAGGATCTGCTCCTGGGAAGGGAAGAAGAACCTTTTGTCAGAGACCTGAGTCTCCACACCCATGCTCCAAAGGATTTTCTTCCAGACTTAGTGGCCTGGCATAACCTTTTGGATCATGATTGCCTTTCAAAGGAGCTACAGGATAGCCTTTTCCCCCTTCCTTCTTCCATTCCTTCTTCCTTTTCTTCTTCCTTTACTTCCCCCTTTCCTTCTTCTTCCCCAATCATATAAAAAATCTGGCTTGCTAAGCCTTTTCCCATGTTTATTTCTCTTGTGGGATGCAGTTCCCCATGTGGAAGGTGCTCCTGCTCCCTGCTCTTGCTCTGTGGTCGTGCACAATGCTGGAGAACGTGGTGCTGCGGGTGAGTAGGTGCTGGCGCTGCTCCAGAACCATCCCTCAGCTGTCCACAGCTCTCCAAACACAGATAAAAGAGCTCCCTAGTTTGGAGCATGTGCAGCCTAAGTAATGTGAGAGCCAGAAATACTCAGGAGACTGATATTCAGTGAGGAAAAAGGAGATGCTTCCTCAGAACGCTGAAGAAAAGCAACACATACACATCACTAGACAAGGGTGGGTAGATATTTTCATGTGTAAGAGCGAAGTGGGAGACAGTGAGAAGCTGAAGCTGGAAAGAGGAGACTGTTGTTCTGTAATCCTGTGGGTTGTGAAGGCAGGAGTGGCAGCAGAGCAGAGCGGCTGCCTCAGATGGAGCGATGGAGACAACGCTGAAAGCATCACTGCCTCTGGAATACATTCTGTGCTCAGAACACATGTTGCTAGGAAACTTTTATATTAAAAGGCATTCATCTTTAAACCCTGGGAACATAGTAATAGCTTCTCCTCTGTCCTAGGGAAGCTCTTTTAATGTCAGTCCTGACGTTACTGAGACAAGTAATATGTGAGAGGGAGAAAAATACCTTGAATTATCTTGGGCAAAGATTAAAATCTAACATTATTTTTAGACAGCTTGCAGGGTTTAACTGAGGTTTAGTCATTCTGGTCTGACTAGCAAGACACTGACAAAACATAGAATCATACAGCAGTAGAATACCCCACGCTGGAAGGGACCCACAAGGACCATCCAGTCCTGCATTTTGGGGCTGTTTTGTTGAGGGAATTTTTCTCTCAGTTTTCCCTTCCTTTCCTCCCTGGCTTGTGGTGCTGCCATCCCAACAGTCCCAGACTGCTGTGGTTACCAGCCAGCACCCTGAGGTGCCTCATGGCTGCAGTGGTGGCTCCACTCTTGCTGCCACCAGCCTGCACCACACCAATGCAGCCAGGGACCTGCACAGCACCTGCTGCTGGGGTCCTCCCACTGCTCCCTCCCTCTGGGCACACCAAAGCATATCTGGCTTATTTCCCAGGCCAAATTCAGAACTTAAAACGTTATATGGCAGGTAATGGTCCCCTTAAAATAAACGAAGGGTGAAAGATCCTCAAAGCACTACTGATCAGAGTACTGTGAGTAGCTGTAATGGAGTAGTTTTATTATTACTGTCACTGTGGGACCTGTCCCATGGTGTTGGCACCTTTCCCATGGTATGTTCAGGCTCTGTCTTTGCTCTGGGGGAGCACTGCAATTCTGAATGATTCACTGAGGGGGAGAACACCCTGCTAGGGTTGACATTAAACATGTTAAGTGATTCTAAAAGTAACATCCTTGGAGTTCTGTGCAATGAAGATTGTTGGGTGGTTTGTTTTTTTTTTTGGATGAGAATGATGGCCTTTATCACATCAGCTGACAGACCTGGAAAAAGCAGACACGTTTTTGAACGTAAGCCAATTCTAACTTAAGACTTGTGTAGTGACACCAGAGTGGAATTTGCAGCCTGAACCTGTGGGATGGGGCAGGGCTTTCGAGGGTGTTCCTGCCCTGGGGATCAAGACTATCAGCAGCTGTGGCACCCCATTGTCTTCATGAGTTTCTCTTGCCTGCCCTGTCCCTCTCCTAGTGTTTCCAAAAAGGAATATGGGTTAATTTAATGTCTGGAAACATTCCAGAGCAGGAGCCATCATTGTTTCTGGTGCTGGTAGCACCGTGTGTGTCCTGCCCAATACACTGCTGGCACAGAAATCAGCAACACCAGGTGTTTGTGGGCCAGATGTGTATGTCCACAGAGACACTGGTTCTGCCAGTGGTTATACAGCAGTGTGACACTCGCATGATTCACCTCATAAAAAAGGTCTGCAAAGAGCTTGCAAAATTGTATACCACCATGCTTGCCTTGTTAGCAGATCAGTTTGAATTTCTTGGTCTATTTTAATGAAATCTAATGTAGCAGTATTGCAGGAAAAACATTTATTATGTTTGTCAAAATTACCTGTAACATGCAGGTGTTCTTAATATGTGGTTTTGAAGTGGGAAGATCACTGAAATATTTGGCAGTAGAGCTAAGTAGACAAATATGCACTCTATTAACAAGGAACTTGTTATTTCTGTTCATATTTATTTATATTTATCTAATAGTATACATTTTAAAACACGTGATGTGTCTACAGCTCAAAATGCAGACACATATGGAGTCGGATTTTATGATCCTTATGGCTCCCTTTCAGCTCAGGATATTCCATGATTCCATGGTAACCAGTGGGATGGATGAGTAGCCCTGTACTGCAGGATCACAAGTTGAATAGTGGATAATAATTATATTGCAGAGAATCTCTCCCTCAGTGCTCTACTCACCTGCCATGTATGAGTTAGAGAACATAGGCAGCTGCACACTGAATTATGGCAGCACAAAGGGAGATCAGTTCCTCTGAAAACATTCTAATGCTCCGACGTTATGGCAACACCTTCTCTCTTATGCCACTTGGTGGAGCTTAGTGATTTTGGCTCTCACATACATCGTTTTGTAAACTTACTCTTCAATTACACAACCAATTGTCACAGTGTCTTGAAAACGGGCCAAATCCCTGCCCAGAAAGTAAACTCAGAAGTGTACCATAAATTCTAATGAGCAAGATGCTGGTGCCTAGCTGCTGACAACTTTGGTAATCATCTCTTCTCCTCATAAAAGCAATAAAACATATAGTGTGGTAATTTCAAAGAAAAAGTTAAAATATGGGCTTAGGACCTTTGAATTTATGATATAGAGGATGAGAGATGGGTAGAATTATGTCATGTTTGGTTTATTTTTCAGATTTAAAATCATGTTTTAATTTCCCTTGCAGATTTTTGGGATGTATCTGGGTGGGAGACCTCACAATTGTTCGAATGCATGTTTTTACTCAACAAGCACATGGACAGTGAGCAGATCCACAATTGAACTGGGAAATTATTATATCACATGCTGATCCTGCCCTCATTTAAATCAATGGCCCGTCAGTGCAATTAAACCAGAATTGGGTCCTTGGCTCAGACACAGCACTTGTGCTCAGAGCCCACCTGGAAATTCAGGACATGACACCAATTTCACTCTGTTGTCATCTAAACTATTTGTTCTTAAATATAAATTAGTTGCTCTACAAATTTTATGGAGTTTTAGTCTTGTATGTTTGTCCAACACTTATTCTAAATTATCAGACAAATACTACTGTCCAATGAATGATATCTGATGTTTTGAAAATACTGAATTTTAACACCTGAACCTGGACTCCAGACCTTGGTGTTTGGTACCCAAAGTGAGATATGTTGCTTTTATTTTTGGAGGTATGTTGTAACTAAGAGGTCTCAAAGGCTCTTCCTAAACCCTCCTCATGCAGGTGCCAACTGTCTCGGCAGAGCCCCGAGATCAAGGGTTCATGGGCAGCTTTTTGCTGTTGTCAGGGAAAAGAAGGAAAAAGAACAAAGGACTCAGTCCTGGAATCTGTTGTCTATGGTCTGAGGCAGGATTTTCAATGGATTTTCTGGCTTCCTCTTGGGAACTGGAAATGGTAATTGCAGCTTCGTTGCACCGTGGTATTTCTCAATTTCTTTTTTGTTGTGTTGGACTGACAGATGAGAAGAAAATTTTGACATAGCACTGTGCCATACATATTCATCGAATACTGAAAACTGGTTATATATCAACGTTCTTCTGGAATATTATTCTACAAGGCATAAGAGTAAGAACAAAATTCTATTAGGACTTCTAAATGCAATTCAGAGCTGGCTGTGACTCTGCAACACACATGCACTTGCGGCTCTCCACTAATTCTTATTTCAAGAAAAAAAGCCACACGCGTAATTCTGCCCAAAAGGATGATCAATAAATTGAGTTAGCCTGGAGAAAATGAGGCTCATGGGGAGGCCTTTTGACTCTCAGCACCTCCCTGACAGGAGGGTGTAGCCAAGTGGGTTACTTTTCTCCCAAGTAACAAGTGACAGGACAAGAGGAAACAGCCTCAAGTTGCCCTGAGGGAGGTTTAGATTGGGTAACAGGGAAAATTTCTTCACAGAAGGAGTTGTCCAGCTCTGGCACAGGCTGCCCAGGGTGATGGTAGAGTCACCACCCCTGGAGGGATTTAACAGATGTGTAGATGTGGCACTTGGGTTCCTGCTGAACAAGGCGGTGCTGGGTTAATGGTTGGACTTGATGACCTTAGAGGGCTTTCCCAACCTGACTGATTCTGACTTTCAGATGTTTGCAGGGGATACAGTAGAGAGAAGAGCAAGATTATAGTAAGCAGCTGCATATGACTGCATGAGATGAGACAGGGCCACCTCCCCTGTGTAGCCCACACTCCATGTCCGAGCACTGAGTCCACGGAGGGACCTCTTTATCCTGATTGTACTGCCTGCTCTCCAGTGGTGCCCTGGCATTCCAGCAGAGCAGTCAGCACTGAAAGGCCTGGTCACGTATCTCAGGTGTTGTGTATCTCAGTCACCTTGGGACTCCAAAAGGTTCCTTGTCTTTGTTGTGACCCCTAAACAGGCTTGGAGCTGTGTGTCTGGGTGGTGACTCTCCTCAGGAAGACAATGGTGTTTGCTGCTTACTTAAAAGCCCTTAAAAATGTAGTGTCAGTGTACTAAACAGGTGGTTTCTCATGAGGAGGGTGGAGGACAGAGGTTAAAAATGAAGTGTCAGTGTAGTAACAGGAGGTTTCTCATGAGGAGGGTGGAGGACAGAGGTTAAAAATGAAGTGTCAGTGTAATAACAGAGGAGGATGAAGGCTGTTTGGAGCACAGGCGTTGACTCCTCAGGTCTTTCGTTGCCATCCGTGTGTGACACAGTTTCTGTATACTTAAGTGTAAATATTGTTTTAACTTCCAGTTAATGCCGTAGTGGAGGTACTTGTGACTTCTGAGTGTTCCTCACAGTGGTGTGCTGAGAGTCACCAGAACCAGTGAGGCACATGGCAATCCTCACAGCACAGAACCTGTCACTGAATGCACATTGCATGGAGGGAGGGTTTTGTGCGGAGGTTTTGTGCTCTCACCACGGCTTCAGTTCATGGAAAAGCCGGGATCAAAGAGCTCAGAGTAACGAACAGAACAGCGTTGCATGGAGATGAGATCAGCAGATGTTCTTATTGAAGTTAGAAGAACTTATGCCCTATCTTCTATGTTAGGAAGAATAATGGCACTGTCATTATGTCTTAAATCTGCCTATTTTGCAACATAATGTGTTAGATGGGCTCTTTGATAAAATACAGCCTCATGCTAAAAATAAAAAGTAAAGGCTATTCACTTGCTCAACTTAAATATTAACGTTTTGGAAAGTCCTAACCATGCTATTAAGTGTCACATTCAACTCCTTGATTTGGTCTGTTTTGCTCTGTTCCTTGTCTTGGTCTGATTCTTACATTGCTCTTTCCATCTATTTTGTTTTCATTATGAAGGTACCTGAGGGATCACAGCAGGAAACAGCACAAGAGGTGAACGAGGTTTTCAAGAAACCAAATTTGCTCTTTGAACTCTTGCAATCCCTGTGGCCACGCAGGAGCATTGGGAAATTAATTGGGTCATTCATTTGGGTTTATGGCAGGCTGAAAGCCATTGTTTTCTGGCAAAGAAAAGCAGATGAATAATTAAATACAAACTTTGGAATTATGCAGTAATTTTAAAACAACTATTCATCATTGGTCAGATTTGGAGTGGGAAAGGTGACAGGCTGCCTGTCTGAAAAATAAACCTCACCTTCATGAAGTGGTGTAGAGAGATGATGCTCAATGTAAATCATAGAATTGTAAAATAACTGTGTTTTTGCTGACTAAGCTGCCCTTCAGGGAGGTCTGAACACAATTCCCTGGGCACAGCTGGCTCCTGGGCTGGGGAGCAGCAATCACACCTCATAAATCCATACAGCAATGAAGATACTGCCCATTAACTTCTGTGCAGCACCATTAAGCTTGTTTATTTAAGGAACCTGAGAGGTAATGTGGTGGCATATTGTTATGCCTATTAAAATCTGTAGGAATTAAAAACATGGAGCATTTTTTCAGTCTAAACTTGTCACGCATGTTAAAATGATGTCTGGTACCAGTGTCACACTGCAGGGCAAATAAAGATAAATGCAGCCCGGCCCCTTCTGAGGAGGGTGGCACACACCTTCCCACCCCTCACTGCCTGGCTCCCCGACCTGCAAGGTGAGTTTGCCAACAGCATCCATCATTCTGACATACAGAAATGCTTTTTTACACCTTTGTGATTAGTTTGTATTAACTCAATGACTTAGAATCATAGAATCAGAGTCATTAAGGTTGGAAAAGACCTTTAACATCAAGTCCAACCATGAACTTGAGATCAACTGATACTTGGGAAGAAGTTCTTTACTATAAAGGTGGTCAGGCCCTGGCAGAGGTGTCCAGAGCAGCTGTGGCTGCCCCATGATCCCTGGCAGTGCCCCAGGCAGGCTGGACATTGGGGCTGGGAGCAGCTGGGACAGGGGAAGGTGTCCCTGCCATGGCAGGGGGTGGAATGAGACAGGGGGTGGACTGAGATGACCTTGAATCCTTCTAGGATTCTATGATACTTGGACCACTGTATTTATATTGTCTCTGTAAAAAAAATAAAACAGAACACAGATGACCTGACAGAGAATATATTGTGAAACTGGGTTTTTAAATGATCATTATTGTTCTTTCTAAGAAAAACCAATTACTACATAACACTACACTAGGGCCCATAGCACATGTGCAGGTGTAAGAGTATACCCTGGGTGCAACTGAAAGAGGCTCTCAATAGGTATTTGACCTGATTTCAGTACAGTTATAAATTGTATAAAAAATCAAGTTAATAGAAAACTGGTGGCCAGTACAGAGGTTTCCATGGACTCCTGCAGGCATTTATTTTAAACAAATAAAAAATTTTTCAGTATCTGAGAACCTGAAAGTCAAGCTGGTCAAACTGGACTGTACTTCCTCACTTTAAACTAACAAACACGGAAAGAAAATAAGGGCTGTTATTAAGTGAAAATGGTTCTTTTTCTCCCTTTTAAGACTAACACTAGCTATTAACTAGGACAAGCTGTCCTGCTCTGTGTCAGTGAGTGACTGACTGCTCCTGCCAGAAGTGAGAGGAGTCAAAGATAGACCTGTGCTAATCTGCTTGTCAAGTGGAAATGCCCATCTGTGCTCTGGAGCGACGTGTGTCTCACTCAGTGCTGTGCATGGAGAGAGAACTTCACCCAGGGGATGAGCAACTTGGCTTTCATTCCTGCAAAGAGCAGTTCTGCAAGTCAAAGGCTTGATTAAGGTCACAGTCTGAGGTAACACCTTCGCTGCCTGTTAGTTGAAACGTGCTATAATTTCCAATGCCATCTGCATACCAGTCAGCTCTCGAGGGTGAAGCTGCTTCCAGCTTGCTCCGATGATGGTTGATGATCCAACAATCAGGAAAACTGCAACTGTTCATCTTTTTCCATGTCCTTTGGTAATAAAGCACACTGATGTAGTATGCTGTGCGGGTAAAACAACATCCTTGTGTCTGTGTGTCTGCTGGCTTGCACAGGCTGCAGCAGGACAGCAGGACAATCAATAACAGGCAAACTGTTGGTAACTCTTGGGTAAACTGAGGAAAATAGAGGCAACCCCATGAAATAGGTTATCACAGGATAGGGAAGGTTGGAGGGGACCACAGTGGATCACCTGGTGCTCCTGCTGAAGCAGAGTCATTCTAGAGCACAGGATTATGTCCACAGACACTTCTGGAATATCCCCAGCGAGGGAGACTCCACAGCCTCTCTGCGCAGCCTGTTCCAGTGAGAGATCCCCTGCCCAGGACAGACAATCTCCCTTATGGAAAGGTAGCTTGGAGGTGACTGTCCCATGGCTGAGGGCTTTGGGTAGATGGCAGAAACACAGAGTGTGTCAGTCTGGATTTTGAGTTTCATTCCAGTCCACCCCATGTGCCTGCTGAGCATTCCTCACCCATCAGGCATGAGCTTGGGACACATGGGAGCATGTGCTTGAGCACAGGACATGGGAGAACTGGATCCCTCCCTGGCTGTGTGTCCATTGTGGTCATTGGCTCTGGGGAAGGCCTGGAATGACTCCTGATGGCTGAGGAAAAGTTCTCTGTCCACTGGGCAGCAACCCTCTGCTGGGATGGGCCATTGTTTCCTGCCGTGGAGCGCTGGATCAGACTGGGGCCAGTCCCAGAGCTGCCCACGCTGTGCCACACCACTCTGCAGGTGTGGCACTGCCCGAGTGGGGTGTGCCCCGTGCTGTCACCCCCTGCCCAGCTCCGGACTGTCACACCCTCTGCCCAGCCCTTACTGTCACCCTCTGCCCAGCCCCGTGCTGTCACACCCTCTGCCCAACCCTTACTGTCACCCCCTGCCCAGCCTTTACTGTCACCCCCTGCTCAGTCCCGGGCTGTCACACCCTGCCCAGCCCCT